>APFE031625433.1:1972-27169 GCA_000404065.3 Pinus taeda | reverse complement strand
AATGAATGAGTTCAAGTTTTCTATGTGCTCTGGAATGTGAATGATGAAAAGACTATTTGTTATGATTTCCTAGAATACAAGCATCACATTGCTTAAGTTTCCTAGGAATTGTAGGAAAGCCAGTAACACCATTTTCTTCAACATATGAAGGTTGTCATAATTTAGGTGTACAAAAATAGCATGCCATAAAAGACTTGATGGAAAGGTACCTTCATCATAATGAGAATTGTATGCAAAGTTTTGTGCACGAGCAGAGGTACCTTGCAGCTTCAAAGAACACCTGTAGAGTCAAAGCAACAAAATACCATCAAAGCATATAGATCTATAACCATAAACAATGTAGAATCAGATGTACATTAACCATACAAATGCATACACAAATACAAGATTAAGAAATATACAAGTATATGGAGGAAAACTCAAATATCTTTATTGATAGAAGTAATAGAAGAGAGGATTACAACCCAGCTTTCTGATCCAACACCATCCTCCTAGCATGAAAGCCCTCTTCACCTCATGAAAAGCTAGATCACCCAACAATACAATGCTTCATAGAGAAACCAACATCAGTTCCTTACAAAATACAAAATTCTAGCCTCTCGATCTCTAGGATGAGGGATATATAGATATTTGCAGGGGGCGAGTTGGCTTCTAGGATTTTGATTAGTGTCATTTCACTAATAGCTCTTGGTTCCACTTGGAGATTTCATGATATCTTACTCATCCTTGGGCAAATTCAGAGAGGCAAGTGTCGTATGAGCAATTTCTAGAAGATTCTCTGGGTTTCCACCTAGAAAACTGCCTCTACCATTTGTCTGCTCTTGCTCGTCACACCCTACAGAAGGCCTTTTCAGTATGCATCACACCCACCATGTGTAACAGGTGAGATGCATCGCACCCTCAGCATGGAGCAGTCTGTATGGTCTAGTTTTGACCAGTTTTGAGCAGTTTTTCAGGGAGAACTTCTGGGAAATGATGTAATCAATTGACCTTGATCCTTTAGGGTATGAAACAGCACCTTTAGGGGTTTAGAGGCCCTTGGTTTATGGACATATGTGATTGGGGTTGCAGTGCCCAAATATGTCTATAACAGCTGCCCCCTAAAGCATGAGGTCGTAAATCTTCTGATGTCGGGTGAAATGCTTTATCATGAGGATCCGAGGTTTTTCGAACTAGAAGGTGACCTGTAATAAAATACAATACAATACATTATCTTCATAATATTTTCATGATCTAGCTGAGGCGGGCATTCCCATGCTCAACTTTATAAATTCATTTTCATGTACATAGGACATAAAATCGTCTATGTGGCAGACTGATGATTTTGGTAGAGCCATCATCCCTTAGCTTGGATGATTATCTCTGCAGCTATGGAGTACATTTGATGTCTTTATTTTCCTGAATATATCACAACTCAGATGGATGAAGCTATGTCGGGGGTATTCAAACTCATTCAATCTTTGCCCGAAGTACAAGTTGATCCATGTGAAAAGATGTTCTGATGTCGAACATGGAAAGACATCCCCTGATTACCAGAAAATGATGTAAGCTGTTAACAGGCGCGAGAGGAATCATTGATAATGATAATGACCCTCAAGGTACTACAGTACAATTCATGTGGTGTGAATATATGAGTCGATGTCGAACACAACACAAAATCTTTTGGTTGAAGGCCATTGATGTAAACCTATCGCCGGAAGTGAGAAACTTACCATTGAGGCATGCAAGCTTCAAAGTACTGAAAGGGTTGTTCCTAAGTCAACTTCTTGGATAATGAGCTGATGTCGACAAGAAGTGACCCGTCGTAGGAGGGCCTTAATGAACCCCACATCTATGAAACGAAATGGAGCAAATGATCTTTTGGAGGTGAAAACGATTCGATGATACAAGGTTCAGGGTGGCAACCATGAAAAATGGAGCGTGAAGGTATTGCAGCACATGAGGTGCTAGCTGGGTTGGTGAATTCTCTAAGCGACTTCTCTTGAACATATCAATGACACTGAAATGGATTGGTAGCGTTAACCCCAAAAATGGATGGTACAGAGGACCAATGGTGATATGACCAGTGAACGGAATAACCCAACCCGACTCAATCATGGCGATGGAGTGAAAGTGTCATATTCAAGAGTGACCTGCTACCGATGAAGTTCTTCAAGTTTTCTTCCCTTTTTTCCCCAGTCATTGCTGACCAGCACCTCTTTATATTTGTCAAGTTTGATGAGGATAACATATGCTTGTTCTATAATTTTCCCTTCGGGCAAACCTGTCGCTATGTTTTAGCGAGCCTAGCGACAGTGAAACTCACTCTTATCCTTATGGACAGGTTTGTCGCTATTGTTTTAACGAGTTTAATGACAAATATAACTCGGTCCTTTTCATGTTTAGAGAGTTTGAAAAGAGATGGAAAGGAAACTCCAGTAGTCCTTTTTTGTAGTATAATCCCTTAAGTCCAAAAAAGTATAAAATAATACAAAAGGGATGACTTTTCCATAGTTTTAGCGAGCTGAACAAGACAAACACTCGATCATTTTGTGTAATGATCCCTCAGGTTCAAAAAGATTAAAATATATAGGATGGATGGTGCTTCCATTTAATTTAACAAGATGGAAAGGCCAGTAGCTCGGCAATCTTTTCATATTTTAAGAGTCTAAAAAGAGCCTAAAAGAGACTAGTTTTTTAGGAATGAGTGATGTTTTCGGGTAGCAACTAGTTCCAGGTAAGTTTAGAACTTTTCAAGCACGATAGTGTAATGAAGGTGGCTAACAGAATCACTTGTCGCAGCTGTTCCTCAAAAGGGTAAACAATCAAGCGGAGGTGTATGATCGGCTAAAAGAGAGGAGGTGATGATAAGAACATGACCAAGGCTCAAAAGGCTGATAGTAATTTGATCATAAAGGTTATTTACCAAAAGGTGGATTCATTTTTTAATGAGCTTGAATCTTTAGAAACTATGCTCAGCGTTAGGTTTATTTTTTTTAACGAGCCTGAACTTTGTGAAAACATTTCTTGTAGAAGTCGTCTTTAAGGATGTCTCTCAGTAGTAGGTTCATTTTTTAATGAGCTTGCCCCATGCGAAACTTTGCTCAGCACCTTTTGTATGCAGGCTAGAAACGACCAACTACAGAGCTAACTACACTAGGGGTTAATGAACTACTGAGGTTAGGTAGGATAGTTTCATACAAAACATTTCCTTTCCTTTGCTGGTGCCATCAACAAAGGTGAATGGTGGATCAGACCAATCACCAACCTAAGCAGTTGAAGTTAGTAAAATACTACGGGGTTAGAGTTACGCTGGTCACTTTTCACTTGCATAAAAAAGGTTTACATGCCCCCAGATATAAAGAAAATTAGAGTTTCCAGGTTACCATATGGAAGTCCTTGCATTAAAGCAAGATTGTTTTGTTTGCATTGCAAACAAAACACTTCCTTGGCTTTGTCCATCGAAATAGATAAAGGTGAATGGTGTGGGTCCACTTCCAATCACATAACCTTTGATGAGGAAATCCTATTCCAGACTGATCCCATATCCTAAATGGACGAGTGTGTCAGATTGGTCATATGTCCTACAAGGAAATCTATCTTTTACCTGGGTTCGCCTGCCGAAGCAAACCAGGGTGTATGCCCCCTAGGTTTCGTCACATTCACCGAATCACTCGTGGTCATTAGGTGGATGGACTGGAGGTTGATGAGACATTCCTTGTGCAAAGAGACCATTTAGGGATGGAATTTGACTAGTAGCCATGTTCGAACTAGGGAATGAAAGCTGGTCAACAAGTTGTACCATTCTGCTTTCATACGGGAAACACATCACCCGAAAGAGTGAGGAAACAATAGCTCCCATGCTATAAATGTAGTCACGCCCAAGGAGTAGATTGTAATCTAGTGGCCCTTGGACTACCATCATGTTCAAGTGAACAATTTTCCTTCTGAAAATTATAGGCAAATTTGGAAGGATCCCTAATGGTCAACTGGTTCCTTTATTGAAGCCTAACAAATTTCGAATCTCAGGCAGAAACGATGGCGAACCAAGAAATTTCCAAGCGGTTGAGGAAAGGATACTCATGGAAGCCCCTTCTGATAGTGCCATCCATGATCATTCTGTAAGCTTGTAATATGATTCGAAATGGTACATTAGATGGTAGGTGGGGTCCCGCTAGTAGATTCCAATCAAAGGAAACAACTAGATTGCTTGGAGGAGGGACTGAATAAATGGCTGGATGAATCTATTGAAATGGGGAACTTCCCTCATGTGGTAGAGGAACGGGTAGATTGCCCCCATCTTCATCAGACTCTGTGTTAACAAAAATAATTTGAATGGTGTCATTCTCATTCTCTTTAGAGACTGTATCATCTGAAGGTGGACCTTCTGAAGACAAGATTGGGTCAACTTCCGTCTCGACCTATTAACTTTGGTCCGGTATGGACTCAGAGGGTTTATCTTCAATGATAGGCGTTTCAACCGACAACAGAGGTGTGCCAGTCAGATTTTCAACTGGCGATGGACTTGGCAAGAGTTTCTTATATCCAGGTGGAAGTCGCTACGATGAAGCAAGACGGTTATCCAAGACTCTTTTAGCTTCATCCAGAAAAGGACAACAGTGGAGGGCATGATCACCTTCACACAAACTACAAGGAAATTTAGATCTTCCTTTTTTTCTATTGACTTCATTTTCACTAGTTGATGGTGTACTCTCAACATGATCGATAGAGATTGAAGTCACCGAATTGTGCAAGCGGGGAGACCAGTCTCTCAAGATCCACGGGATGCAAGAATAGTCTCGATGATAGTGGTTTCCTTTGCAAATGACACATGGAGATTTGGGTTTGGAAGGTGAAGTGTGTGGATTTTTGCCAGATGATGCATGGTTGCCCCCTAGCGCAACTGGCTTCTTCTTCTTCTTCTCCTTCCCTTTCTTCTTCTTCTCAGTTACTTGGTTTTTAGTGTCACTAGTTTCACCAAGTGAAGAGGAATAAGGAGAGGGAGAAACAAATGAAGTAGAAGGTGGGAGAACAACTCCAGTATCATCTAGTTGCTGATTTGATTACTAAGGAATTACGGTGTTTTCAACGACAGAGGTCAGGAATAGCCATACCGGCAGGCCGATTGTGAGTCCTGGAAGGGACAATGTAGCCATGTATGGAGCACTAATATCTCCCCAAGAAGAGAAAGGACTAGGATCCCCCCCAAGGCAAAATCCTTGATTGATGGACTCCATTTTCTCAACCTAAGACCAACGAGGGAATAATGATGTTATTTTGAATTAAATGAATTTTATGACACTTTGACAAAACTTGCTTTTTCAGTTTTTAAGAGTCAAGAAAAAGCTAAAGATGACTCTAGTCGCCTTCAATTTTTAATGAGCCTGAAGTGACAAGTGCTCAGATGGACCATTTCTTTTAAGGAGTCGAAAAGGAAAAAAAGTGACTACTTTGGAAATCTAGATAGAGGGATTACCAAACCAATTGCAAAATTACAATATTCACCTTGGTGGTAAATTATAGAGAAATTACCGAGGACTTTACGTACGACAGTCAATCTTCCCAAATGTTGTGTTCAATGCATTGCAATCGATAGGGCGGCAGACATGGCTTCCTAAAGATAAAGGATATAGCCTATTGTGGTCTCCCAATATATACTCGACGGTATGTGGGAGCACACGTTTGTACTAGAACGTGTCGTATCAAAGAGAAGGAATCACCCAACCTACAATGAAAACGATAGTTACCAGGCTTTACGACACTAGAATACGTCTCTAGCCTAGACTTCTAGATGTTGTGCATTAGGTTCCAAAGTGTTTTTATGCTCATTGAGGTTTATTTTACAGTTGATCTTTCTTAAGAAGTTTCCCTTTCAAGGTTCACTGCATGATGTCGATGTATAATTTCTAAATATATAATCTATAATGATAAACAATCATTTATTTTCTTTTAGCAATGAAAATCCTTGCTACTAAGGAAAGAAAAGTATTATTCTTCCAACATAGAGTAGAGAGCACACATTAAATGCACTTTTCCTAAATCAATTTCCGCATGCAGTCTAAATGCAAATGCACATGCATGTATTTGTTTTTCCATTTCCTTAACATGAGAATGAAAAAAAGAAAACTAAGTACAGATCTAAACTACTTTTCCTCAAAACAACACTTTGACAATTTCTTTTCAAAAATGAAAGAAAGACTAAGACGACACCTTCACTTTTGAATGGAAAACTGCTTTCGACACTTCAAAGAATTGACAATTGAAATCAAATAAAATGGAAAAAGTACAATCGAATATATAAAAGAGGAAGACTTTACGACTCTCTTTTTCTTGACTAAAAACAACAATTGCGACACTTTTGAATCAAAAGACGACAGTTCGATTAAGCTACTTTTTGCAAAGGAGGACTGTAAATGATGAAAAATACATAAAAAAACATTTACAATTCCTTATCAATGGAGGCTGAATAATGTAAAGTAAGAAGGTTTCAACGATGATATACTGATCATAAACAACAAAACTACTGAATAGAGCTAAAAACAATGAAGAAAAAACCAAAATCTAGAGAAAGAAACAGTCTCATTCAATCATCGCACCTATCCACGGGAGGTGCAATGCATCCAGACTACCAATGAGAGACAATGCGATGGTCTAGGGATGAGACTGAGCTTGGTTTTCACCCACAGTTTGTAGCTAAGTTCAGGGATTTAGGCCGAGGTTATGATAGACAGTAAACACAAAGTATAGAGGTATGATCTAATAAGGTTATTGAGCTACCACCAGGGCACTTAGGATGTTTTCAAGTTAGATGTTCAATTCATAAACCAACCTGGAGATTGACTGAAGGAACGTTGATCTACTTTGTAGTTGAATAGAAAAAGAAGTTCGAAGGCTAGCTCGCTTAACTTTAGGCTTCGTCTGTAGTTTATAAAGAAAACAATAGTAACAAACAAACAAAATATTCGCTCCCCAGTGGAGTTGCCATTTTGTTTCCGGGAAAACTAGTGTCTACTCAGATCTGCTAGTCCCACTAAGACGAGTAGCTATCTTAGAAACAAACAATTCAAAGTAACTTGTGTTTTCCTTTATGAGAGATAGATGAGAGAGAAACAGAGAGCACCAACCTTAGTCTTTCGCTTGGCTCCTTGCTTGTTTCCTCTCACCTTTAATAGAGTTTCGCCACTCCTTTCTCACTTGTCCCACTTCAAAGAACACCTGTAGACTCAAAGCAGCAAAATACCATCAGAGCATAGAAATCTATAACCATAAACAATGTAGAATCAGATGTACATTAACCATACAAATGCATACACAAATATAAGATTCAGAAATATACAAGTATATGGAGGAAAACTCAAATAGCTTTATTGATAGAAGCAGTAGAAGAGAGGATTACAACCTAGCTATCTGATCTAGTGCCATCCTCCCAGCATGAAAGCCCTATCACCTCATGAAAAGCTAGATCACCCAACAATACAATGCTTCACAGAGAAACCAACAACACTTCCTTACAAAATACAAAATTCTAGCCTCTCGATCTCTAGGTGAGGGATCCATATATAGATATTTGGAGGGGGGTGAGTCAACTTCTAGGATTTTGATTAGTGTCATTTCACTGATAGTTCTTGGTTCCACTTGGAGATTTCATGATCTCTTACTCATCCCTAGGCGAATTCAGAGAGGCAAGTGTCATATGGGTAGTTTCTAGAAGATTCTCTAAGTTTCCACCTAGAAAACTGCCTCTACCATTTGTCTGCTCTCACCCATCACACCCTATAGAAGGCATTTTCAATATGCATCACACCCCCCATGTGTAATAGGTGAGATGCATCACACTCTTAGCATGGAGCAGTCTGTATGGTTCATTTTTGACGAGTTCTAAGCAATTTTTCAGGGAGAACTTCTAGGAAATGATGTAATCAGTTGACTTTGATCCTTTAGGGTATGAAACAACACTTTTAGGGGTTTAGAAGCCCTTGATTTATGGAAATATGTGATTGGGGTTGCAGTGCCCAAATATGTCTATAACAAAAGGTAATCTCCTTGAGGTTTCCACTTGCTTGCAATGACTTAAAATAATTTGAAAAGGTGGGATATAGTGACTTGACATAAGCTATAAGAGGAATGTCTATTTGAACACTAGAGGTTTTAATATCATGCATAATAGATCTTACTTCTGATGCTAAAGAAAAATGGGTGTCATTTTTCTATTTAAGACTGAACAATTTAATCATCAATTGTACAAGTTTAAGTTGAGAGTGTGAGACATAGAGTTCCTTCAACTTCTGCAAGGCTTCAAAATAATTTGAGAATGGTGAAATATGGTGACTCACCTCTTAATTTATAGATGCTGTAATCAAGGCATAGGCCTTGGTGTTCTTGTTTTCTCAAATGGCAATCTCCTTATCTAAGGTAGGCTTGGTGATATCCTTTCCACAACTCATTGAAAATAATTATGTTTTAACTTCTGCAACTATATTGGATATTTCTCTTTCCTAGAGAGAACTAATCCAAAAATATATATCAATGAATTCATTTAAAAATGTATACTTCAAAACAATTGTACTTTTGGTGGCAAAAAATGCAATTCTTGTGGAAAAACTGCACTTATGGTGTAAAAAAATGCAATCTGATATTTATGGGATAGAGGTAATATTTGGGTAGGTGTTATAAGGGGGAGGTTGTATGTGGGGAGGGTATTTTATGGGAGAGGGGATATATGGGGAGGGTATTATATGGGGGAGGAAGGTCAACATATACCAAGGAGGTCGTATTACACAAGTGGTTTGCATAGCAGTTTGTAGGGTATATAATACATGAGGACTCAGGAGGATGGGGGATTGTGGTATATGTGCAACATTACAAAATCCAACATGGAGATGGGGGGGAAATGTATCACTGTGATGTAGGGTGTATCATTGTGATGTAGGGCATCGACTGTGCATTGATCAACATTCAACCGAGAGCGGTGAGGGGTATGGGAGTGTTGAATGGAGGAGCGCAAGAGGAGAGGGAAAAGAGGTCGAGGCCCTAATAAATGGTAGGAGTAGCATAATATAAGAAAACCAAACAATGCAGTATAATCAAACAATGCAACATATACATCGGCAACACTGTGTAACATGTAACCTGCAATGTAATATGGGTGGTTGAGCTGTATTATATGATAGTGCAACCACAATGGGTGGAGAGATGTTGACTACAAGGATACCAAGAAAGGGTGTTGAGGCTGCCGTGCTTGCACAATCGAGGGACCAAAGTGATCAGGAGTTGGGGTAATGTGAGGAACACAATTGAAATCGCTAGGTATGAGGAGCACAGTCGAAGCTTGGTGGTTAGGTGTTGAACGATAAGGGACTGCACAGGTGTATAGGAGGGATGTCAATTGTTCGAGGACCAAAGTCAACAATGGTATGGGAGTGAGGACCTTTACCGTAGAGAATAGAGTATGGACCAAAGGGACTATCGAGGGGTACCAGTCACAAAACATATTAGCAGTGTTGTGGTATGGCACACACTACAGAGTTCGCTGATACCACAATGTAAAAAAGCACCAGAATATAACCAGAATGTCGAGCGACTGAGTATTAACCAGTGAACTGAGAGGAGAATCCATGGAAGCCACACTAAGGCTTATGATTAACACTACAAACAAAGGTTCCAGTTCTAAAATATAGGTAGAACATGAGGGAGTTACAAGGGCAGAGGGAGGCTAAAATTAAGCTGGCTCTGATACCACGTCAGACCAAGAGGTAACTCCACAATGCGAATTGTGATTTTTCATTAAGATTTTTCATGGATATATATATGGAGGGAGAGACTCTTGGGATTCACGTCCCAATGTATCTTCATATTCCTATTCTCCTTATTTACTATTTACACTATTTTACATATATTCACCTAATCCCAATGATTAGGTGTCAACAAGATTCAATAAATTCCAAAGCGAATCAGATGTCTTGTGTTGAAATCCCACATCAAGAGGATCCTACTCACTTAAAGAGGGATATGTAATGGTTCTATTAGAAGAGAATAAAAATCTGGAAGAAAATATATAACCCAATAATATGGTCCAAATTTGCAGCATTTCAATGGATGACAGTCAAATGGAAAAATAATTACACAAGAAAATTTGAAGAGAAGAAGTGTACAGTGCCCAACCAGGGCTAATGGATGTTAAAGGGATGAATAATCCAATGATTAAATCTTGACACAATGTGTTTTCACAAAAGAGGTATGGGCATCATGGATTGAAATGTTTAGAACTACTTCCCCTTTGAAACAATTAGTTCAAGAGCTAATTTGAAAATCACCAATGCCACATGGAAATCAGAGGTTATCAAGAAACTATAGAAATTTGTTACAAACTTCATATTACAGGAAGTCAAAAGTCAATTAGGTTTATTTCAGGTGGTTAGGAGTAATGGTTGTTACCCCCCCACCTAGGATTAATTCCCACAAGTGATATGATGAGCTCATATCAAGTGTATTATTGTAATGGCTTCAAGCCTTCTTGTTGAAACATCATGAGCCTTAAAGAATATCTTACCCTTTCCTACATGCTGGAGGGTGAGACGTTTTTTTACAAGTTATGAAAACTCAAACAAAGGAATAAGGAGCCTTAGTAGAGGTATAATCATCCTCAGTTAAGGGGATAACCCTAATCAAATATTAAGGATTCCAAAGGACTGAAAGATAAGATAGAAACCAAATTTTCAATTAACATCTTGAACAGGACGACCATAGTCAATTACTGGTTCACTAATGGAAACATATGTTGGAATGTAAGGGATTTACAATAAATTGAGGTTTCCTTCAAAGTTTTATTACAGGGAAACAAATTGTGAAAACTCAAACACAGAAATAAGGAGCCGTAGTAGAGGTATAATCATCCTTAGTTGAGGGGATAACCCTAATCAAATATTAAGGATTCCAAAGGACTGAAAGATAAGACAGAATCCAATTTTTCAATTTAACATCTTGAACAGGACGACCATAGTCAATAACTGGTTCACTAATGGCAACATATGTTGGAATGTGAGGGATTTACAATGAATTGAGGTTTCCTTCCAAGTTCCAAGTTCTCACACACAAGGATTCAATCACATAATAAGTGGGTGGATTGGCTAGCCAACCAAGCCATTGTTAGAGAATCAAACCTTGAGCTTGTTAAGATTAACAAAGTGATTAAGGAAGTGAGGGCCTTAAGTTCACTGTTCTCTAACCTTGAAAATAATGGTGTAGGGAATTAAGTTCATTTTCCTTTGTCTTAATGATGTATTATTCTTCATTTACATTTACATTTTTAGTAATTAAATCGTTGATCTCTCTCTCTCTCTCTCTCTCTCTCTCTCTCCTCTCTCTCTCTCTCTATATATATATATATATATATAGATATTACTATTTACTACTATTATTATTATTATTATTATTATTTATTTTTAATTTTTAATTTTTTCTGATTAAAGTGATAAATTTAAAAATACTGTGAATATAAAAAAAAAAAAATTATGCATTTTTCTCAACTTCAAAACAATCTTGCATTAAGGAGTGATTTGTGTAGTGAATGTCCTTTTCTAGGGCAGTTTTCATCTATTTCTATCCCATTTGTATTTTTGAGGCCAAAGTCTATGTATCCCTATTTTCCCTAGTCAATAAAATACAAGATGTGTCATTACTAGGCCAATATAATATCGAAGCAATGGACAAACACTTAACAATTGGGATATTTATTTGTCTAGTTGCTAAACCTCCTCAAGGATACCCTACTCAATGTGCCACTTCCATAGCTCCTTCACTCACAATATCCAATAACAACTAGTTAAACATGAGTGGACTCCCTAAGACATGACCATGGAAACAAGCACAAGATGTCATTTCTCAATGCTTCAAAATGTATCACCCTTTCTTTAGTAAGGAGAGTTTGATATAATAAATGTGGTCTAGTTCATACATTCCTATGCGAAATTTCATGCCATGAATTAAAATGCACATAGTAAATCCATGTAACATTAGTACATCACGTGTACCATGATCCATAAGCCCATCCAAAGAGCATAGAGAAAACAATAAATACTAGCTAGCTACCATGTTTCCACTAGCTTTGTGGTTGATCCTGGGGGAGTATTCTTCCATCACTAGTTCCACCTTACCCATTTCGAAGTCTTCATGTCATGTTATCAACTTCAATTTCTCCCTCAAAGAGTTCGGGAACAATTCAATTCATTTGGATCCATTGTATCCTGATTCACTTTAGTATTTCAAGCCTCCACCAAAGGCAGATGATCTTATTGCTTGGGATAAGGCATGATATATTTCTCTACTCTTATGTTATTTTTTTCAACATTTGATACAAATTCTAATACCACTTCCTTGGCAGCCACCATATCTACTAGATAGTGTTCTTCAATCATGGCATTCCACAATAAAGGCTTTCAATAGATTCTTTTCATGGCATTAGGGATCCCAATGTTATGGGATTCCAAAGGAGTTCTTGTGATTGTGATTTGGTAAATGGGCCATCACATGCCCAACCTCAAAACATGATGTATACCTAAAGGTGGTCTACTAGTAGTCTATAATTTGCTTCCAAACATGACCTTTAGCTTCTAGCCAAATCTCTTATAGCATTATTTTTGAAAAGTCAATTTCTATACAAATATATAGATGGGTTATATGATGTCTTTTAAAACTTTCCAAGCAACAATATTATAACTTACCAAGTTTGTTTTTGACTACACTCAGAGAGACAAAAGACTAAAATTCAAGAGGCTTGGGAAGCCAAGCCCCAATTAGCACAAATATCAAAAGTAGGGAACCATGCTTTCATGCAAAAGGCTAACATGACCCTAAGGAAAGGTTCTAGAGTGCAAAGCGAGAAGCAAATTCTCCTATCCACACACCAAACACTACTTTCTAGAAGAAAAATGAGGATTGGATCACAATAGAAAATAATCAAATCCAAAAAGAATAACAAGCTCCATTTCAAGTACATGATTAAGTCCCAAAAATAGATGACTTGATAAAATTTTAAATGTAATGTTCTGTGTAAAGAGAGAATCACTGTAAGAATATTAAAGAACTTGACTGATCCCTACCCCATCTAGGGTTGGGAAGAAAGTCAGTTTTATAAGCTATTGTAAAGGTACTCTAGATTTATCTTCTTGGAGAGTGACATAACTCCCTTCGTATGATATGTATAAGAAGATTCATAGAAATATTGCTCATGTAGGGAGAAGGCTAGGAGAGGTGATAGACACAAACTAGGTAGATGGAATTTATTAATGGCAAGGGAACCAAGACAAATATTATAGGTAAAAACTTCTCGATTACCTTTATTCAATATCAGTTTGAAGTGGTATGAAGATAAGAGGGGTAATGGAGTCCTCACCATCATGCCATGGACATCCAATGAAGTTAGAGGGAAACCACTATAACTTTCTAGGATTAAAGCATTTTGATGTTGGGCATATATAAGCATGTTTGAAAGTGGTGTGCACAGTGATAATAAATCTCAGTTAAGGTTGCGTTTTGTACATTTCAAAATAGGAAACAATGACATAATGCATAATTTTGACGAACAAATAGATAAACAGGGGTGGGAAAAATAACCTTAGAAATCACAGATGCTGTTTCAACTATCCTAACTTCATTGCAATATAAATATACATTCTCCAAGAAAAAATGGAGAACGGTTGAGTATAAATATATTATGAATTGTCCTCAATTTCAGTATATGGAAAGGTTGATTGGGAATTTCTCATCAAAACAATTCAGGCTTTTGGATTCAAGGGTTTAGTGGTGAACTGGAATTTTGAATGCATCTCAATTGCTTCCTATGTACTTTTGGTTAATGAGGAACATTCCAATTTTGACAGAGTGTTAAGAGGCTTAAGACATGTTTACTAAGAGATTCTCACCTTCCTTTTGCTCCTACATCTTCGCTAGCTTAGGAAACCTTACCAAGAGATCTAAGAATGAACCTAGCTACATGGAAACCAGCTAATGAACCAATGAGTAGATTAGTAATATCCCTTCTTAAGATAATAGTTTTATATATAAAAATATTATTCATACATAGGAAATCAAGCCTGGAAGACAAAATTCCTCGATCTGCTTCTTTTTCAGACTATTTCCAATTTATAGCAAACTGGTACATGGCAGGATCTACTAATAGTGTTGGATCAAGGATTGGATCTACTATTGTTGGTACTAGTTCAACCAGGCTACTTCAATATCACCTCCATGTATCCACTAGACACAATTAGTTCAAATAGGATGCTTCACTCTCACCTCCATGTAGCCACCAGATGTAATCCATTAATCCAAGGATATTTTCCATACTACATCTTTTTCTCCTGAGGTTTCGAACCCCTGTCCATTCTTCATAGAACCACCCTTCTCACCTTCCTTTTTCTCCTGAGGTTTCGAACCATTGTCCATCGAGAACAATCGATCCACACCTTCCTCTTGACTTTTGTAGAGGAATCCAATGTACAGAGAAAGAGCATCAAAATCTCTCCCAATATGAGAGGGAAGTGAAAAAGAGTGGCGGGAAAGAAAAATTTAATAGTTTAATTTTAGATTAGCTTAAAATGTCAATTGACATGGTAGTTTATGTTGCTACTATTGAGGTTAGTTTTTTTTTTTATTTGAGCATGTTTCCAATATTGGGGTTAAATTTTCTTTTTTCTTTTTTCTTTTATTTTTTGATCAAAGAGATATCACTATAAGTAGAGGAAATATCTAATGATTTTTAAAACTCAAAGAGTTATCATTTTGGCATGAGGGAAGCAATAAAAACTATTGAAGAACTCCTTAATATAAACAAGTATGCCCATATAAAGAGGGAAAGAAGGCATGAGATTTACACATAAGGGTAATATCTACTAATCCTTAAGGAGGTGGAAAATATCTTCAAATCTATGAATAATGTTATCAATAAACTCAAGTAGTTGTAGGTAGCTCATTGTTTTCGGGGAACTTCACTTAGAGCTCATTAACACACTATTATAAGGTAGCCATAGTTTAGCTTAAATTAGTCACTCACATTAGTCATTTTTAGTTGTATTACTTACTAGATAGTCATATATTTTAGCCCAAGACGAAATTAGTCATTTATGTTAGTCATTTTTAGTTGGGTCACTTAAGATTTCTCATTTTTTTAGTATTTCACTTGGAAAAGTTGCGGTGACTAACGTTGTTAGCCACGTAGTCACTAATTTCTCATTTTATGTTAGTGATGGTTTCCATTGTCATTACATTGATTGAAGCCCCAAGATAAATCAAAGTATTAGGGACCATAATGCCTTCAATGTGCACATCCACTACTGGGCTACCAGGATCCAAGTATTTTGTAGAGCTCACCCTCCTAAGCATCAGATTAGATAGTTGTCCAACAACATTGCTTGTGGGGGTATCTCTTCTTATTATTCCAAGCCTTTTGAAACATTCCTCCTTGATAATCTTGTTATAAATTGGTTTGATGGCCTAGAGAAGGGGTATCTTGACACACAAGTTTTTCAATTCTCTCAGAAGTTCGACCTCTTTTGGGGTGTTTTGTTTAGGGTGGACTAACCTTTTAGGATAAGGAGGTGCATTGACTTGAGGGACACTCTCCTTGTTCTATCCTTGAAGCTCTTCAGGTGGTGAAAGTGGGTGATTATCTGGGAGCACCTTCTCAGACCTATGGTTTACCTCTTGGATTTCCATGGCATAAGAAGTGTAGGATATCTCCCCACTGTAAACCTGTTGTGCGTTCTTATTATTCAAGTTCAGATTGGGTTGAGTAGGAATTTGAGGTTGATTAGGTGGATTTTTGTGAGGATATTGTGGTTGAGGCTGAGGTGGAGGCAGTAAACAAGGAGGTTGGGTGGTTTGAGTCCTCCACCCTAGTGAGGGGTTGCCCCATTGGGAAGGTTGGGGTGGATATGTTTGAAAAGGGTCATTGATGGGATGAGAAGGATATTGGGAAGTATAAGACTAAGGAGGAGATGTGGACCATGATTGACGAGTGGAAGGGTACCAAGGCTAGAAAGGCGCATTTTGATTTGGATTGTAGTGAGTATAATGTGCACCTTGGATGCCTTGTTGATATGGCCGAGGGCCTAGGGGTCTCCTTTGGTTAATGAAGTGTAACTGCTCAGACCTATATTCTACCCTTCCTTAGTATAAAACCTTTAGACTTGTCAGAGAGGGAAATTTATCTATTGCATGATTCTCTTCATAGAATTAGAAGAATTTTGTGACATTTAGTGGACATTCATTCCTAGGATGTCTTTTAGTACACCTAGGGAAAAATCTAGCTAGTCCCCTTTCTGATTCCTCTTTCTTTCTTTTGATTTGCATAGTATCCATCTGCAAGGCAAAGGTATGCAACATTTCACTTGTAAAATATTCCAACATAATTCCTATCTCATGCTTGATGGATGTTGTGGAGGGAGAGGAACTAACCAAGCTTTGGCTAGAGCTACCCTTCTTCCTAGTAGCCCTAGAGTGATTCTTGAATACAATTTTGATGTCACCATAAAGAAATTGGTAGATATCTCCATTAGATAACATGTTGATGGTTTTCGTTACCTCCTCCTTGATTCCCCAGAGAAGAACTAGTTTGAGTGACTCAAGATCGAGGGTACAGTTGGCCCTCCTATAATTGAGTTGAAACCTTTCCTCATAATCCTCCAAAGATTCATAAGGTCCAAGAGCCATCCTAAATATTTCCTCCTTTATTTCTTTGGACCTACAGTAATCCCAATATTTGTCATTGAAGGCTTGTTTCATATGGGCCCAAGTAGTGATGTTGCCTCCAGGCATACTTATAAACCAATGCAAGGATACATATTTGAGGGTAGAAGGAAACAACTTCAGCTTCTTCTCATAAGAGGCATAGTCATAGGTCCTATAGACAACACCAAACTCAAACATGAAGGTTTCAATATCCTCAAAGATTAGGCCATGGAGATGTGGAAAGGAGACAAGGCTTATATTTTTTTTGTAGCCTCTCCATTGGTTTCTCTGACAGGGAAAAGCCCATTGTTCTAGTTTTGAGCCATAGTTTGGGTAGGTGAGATAGGTTCTTCTTATTCTATAGATTCTGTTATGTACCTAGGGGGGGTAATATGGGGTACCGAGGGAGGTACCCAAGGTAATAATATAATATTGGGATGGGCCATAGTAATAAATAAGGTGGTTAACCCATGTCATGTAAGGGACCACAAGTAGTTAATAATAATGTAAGGGGCCCATGGTATTAGTTGATGGTATGAGGAAACCATGGTAATGATGCATGGTATTGTATGTATGAGGCCTATATAGAGGCTAGAGACTCCACATGGAGAGATATGAAGAGAAGTATTCTTGTATGAACAGGCATATGGCTTGTGGAGTATTCTCCTTCCTTAAGGAGTGAATGTATGGTGTTGCCCTACCTTAAGGGTTTGATCAATAAAGATTCATTTCTATCTATTTCTTGGGTTATTTTGCATTATTATACTTTGCTTTCAGATCTATAATATTTTGGGTTAGATCTACAACAAGTGGTATCAGAGCACTTTCTTGGGCACAAAAGTGGAGAATTTTTTTTCATTTTTGCAGGGTTTCAAGGGCGGCGAGTTTGCAGATCAGATCTGTAAGTTTTGTTTCAAGATATGAAAAATCTGATTGCAGATCTGTATTCCTTGTGAAAAAATAGCCGATTTCAAAAAAAAAATCGGTCGAATCGGAGTCCGGATGAAGAGATGCAGATAATTTTTCAGGGCAGCGAGTTTGCGGCACCGATATAGACGTCCTGGTGCAAGATCTGCAAGATCTAATTGTAGATCTTGAATCTTTGTGAAAAAACACTCAAATTCAAAAAAAGAATCAGTCGAATCGGAGTCTGGATGAGGGAGATATTGTTGATTTAAAATCAGCACTTTTTTCAGAAATTTTGGGTGACGGCGGGAGAGTAGCAGCGCAGATCTGGAATTCCAGTGCCTGGATCAAGATTTCTATCACATGGGTAGATGCAGAATGGGTGTTCCATTTCTAAAAACAGGTCATAATAGGGATTCTGAGCAATATTGACGAAACTGTGACAATTTCAAATTTTCGCCCATTTTTTTGTGATGGGGTACCTAGATCAGAAATTGAAGGCCTTGTATCGATTTGATGGCTCTCATCCAGCAAATGGCTAGCAACAATGGAGAAATATTTCGAATTGGATCACATCGATGATGATTACAATCAGCTTAAGATGGGGAGCAATTACTTGGACTATGAAATACGGCAATGGTACATAGGGAATCAACGTGGCTATGAAAGGTTCTTAACTTGGGACGCCTTCAAAAAAGATCTTATGGACCAATTTGACCGTAAAATTTTTGTGGATAAGCTCACACAGACAGACACACAGCCTAGCAAAGACTTTATTTTTAGAGGAAAGAAGGAAACCAAGGAACCTAAAAGGTTATTTTCTGCTGGTATCTCCTTATTACAGGTTCATGGATTGATTCAGAAGGAGAAGATCATTGTTTCTATAAATCCGAGTTGCAAGCAAAATCTCATAAATGTCAACTTGGCAAAAAAATTGCAAATTTCAGCAAAACAAATTGAAAACACACGAGTGGATGATAATGACGTTCAAGTGTACAAGGATTTGAAGATTTCTATGGATAAGTATGTGTTGCATGGTGATTTTTATGCTTCAGAGATGGATAATATGGATGTTGTTTTGGGTTATCCTTGGATGGACTCCGTGGGTACTATCAATATTAATGTGCAGAAGAAATTCCTGAAGCTATGGTATAAAAAGAAGAAAATTACATTACAGGATATTTCCATCCATAAACAGATAGAGCACATGGAGGCTGAAGCAGAAGATGTTCAAGGGACTGACATATCAGATGATGAGCAGTTGATGGTCGACAATCATACACAAACAGAGGCTGAAGCAGAAAGGGTTACAGGTGCTGATACATCAGAGGAGGACTCAGTGGTTGAAGTCATATTAGAAAAGAAGACACCACAGCAGGCACCTCAGCAGGGTGAATTAAAGAAGAAGGCACCGTGGGTTAAAACTTGAACATATCATCACCCACATCACCCCGCAAGACAACCATCAAGATGGAAACCAGTTAGTCACAAGGACAACAACCCCCACAAGATAGATAGGGAGAAGCGAAGATCCACCTACTACACATCAACACAGAAGAGCTACCAAGGTCAACTTCCATCTCAAGCGAGCGAGGCACCAGCGAGATCGAGGGTGCACCTTTCTCTTGGATGCCTAGATGCACGTGCATGGTATCATTGGACTACTCTTTTGAGTAGATCTTATTATTTGTGTTCTTCCCATGTTTTAGGGACGAAACATGATAAGGGGGGTGGAATGTTATATACCTAGGGGGGGTAATATGGGGTACCGAGGGAGGTACCCAAGGTAATAATGTAATAATGGGATGGGCCATAGTAATAAATAAGGTGGTTAACCCATGTCATGTAAGGGACCACAAGTAGTTAATAATAATGTAAGGGGCCCATGGTATTAGTTAATGGTATGAGGAAACAATGGTAATGATGCATGGTATTGTATGTATGAGGCCTATATGGAGGCTAGAGACTCCACATGGAGGGACATGAAGAGAAGTATTCTTGTATGAACAAGCATATGGCTTGTGAAGTATTCTCCTTCCTTAAGGAGTGAATGTATGGTGTTGCCCTACCTTAAGGGTTTGAGATCAATAAAGCATTTCTATCCTATTTCTTGGGTTTATTTGCATTATCTTATATTTTCTTATCAGATCTATATCATTTTGGGTTAGATCTACAACAGCCTTGCAAAAAAAAAATGTTGTTCTTTCGGGAAAAGGAACAACAGAAAACGAGACTGTTGTTCCTTCAGAAAAAGGAACAACAGAAAACAAGAATGTTTTGTTCCTTTGGAAAAGGGAACAGCAAAAACGAAAATGTTGGTCCTTCGAAAAAAGGAACAGAAGTGACAAAAATGTGTCGTTCCTTTGAGAAAAGGAACAACAGAAATGAAAATGTTGTTCCTTCGGAAAAGGAATAGTAGAAAAAAGAATGTGCCGTTCCTTTGGAAAAATGAACATCATAAATTAAAATGTTGTTCCTTCGGGAAAAGAAACAATAGAAAATGAAAATGTTTTTCCTTTGGGAAAAGGAACAACAAAAAAAATGCAAGTGTTGTTCCTTTCGAAGAGGAACAACAAAACGGTGGAAATGTTGTTCATTTTGAAAGGAACAACAATAGTGCAAAAGTGTTGTTCCTTAAGAAAGGAGCAGCAAAATGGTGAAAATGTTGTTCCTTTCGGAAGGAATAGCAAAGTGCATAAGTGTCATTCCTTGAAAAAGGAACAACAAAATGGTGAAAATGTTGTTCCTTTCAGAAGGAACAACAAAGTGAAAATGTTATATAACTGCAAGAAAAAATATATAAAAAACAAAAGAATTTTGTACAATGTGTGAGTAGTCGAATTACTTAACTAAAGGTGAGGAAGATTTCTCTTCCTCAACCAGAATCTGCATGTCAGAGTCTTCGCGGAGTTGCTGGTAAAAGGATTCCCGAGTAAGTGGTTTGCAGTATAATCGAACTCGGTGGCCATTTGCCTTAAAGGTATGTCCAGATCCATCAATGGTGGTTAGAGTAATGGTGCCATTATAATGTACCTTCTGGATTTCATATGGTACTAGCCAGTAAGTCTGAAGTTTCCCGAGAGAATCCTGGAACCTAGAGTCATATAGGAGTGCCCAATCTCCTTCGCGGAAGACTTTATTTTTAATGAGTGCGTTGTGCCATTTGTCTCATTGTTGCTATATTAACGTAGTATGTTGAAGGGCAGAGAGCCTGATTTCATCTAGTTCATCGATCTACTGTAATCTATTAGTCTGAGCCTCGTCTAAATCTAGACCGACTTCATGTGCTATTCGTAATGTCTGTATTTCAAATTCTATCGGAAATATGGTTTCCTTTCCAAATACTAGATGGTATGGTGAATAATGGGTAGTACTTATCCATGTTGTTCTGTATGCCCACAATGCTTCTGGCAGCCTTGTAGCCCAATCACGTTTGTGTGACGCAATGGCTTTTGTCAGTATTGTTTCTATTATTTTGTTCGTGCTTTCTACTTGACCATTTTCCTGTGGGTGGTATGGAGTAGTAATTTTATGCTGGATATGGTAGTTTTTTAATGTTGTAGCAATCTTGTTACTAGCAAAATGTGGTCCATGATCTGTAATTAAATCTCTTCGGGGGCCATATCACACAAATATGTGGAACAGGAACTGAATGACGAAATCCTCTATAGCTCTCGACAATGCCTTTGCTTCAATCCATTTGGTGACATATTCTGTTACTACCAGAATGTATGTTTTTTGATTTGACGATGGGTTGATTGGACCAACAAAATAAAGCACCCATCGTTCAAATTGTTCAATAACTAGCTGTGGGTTCATGGGCATTTCATCAGCCTGTCTAGGGTGTCCTGCTCTTTGGCAGCTATCACAAGCTTGAAGAAACTTCTTTGCATCTTTGAATATTGCGGGCCAATAATACCCTGTTTGTAGCACCTTGTGTCCAGTTCTTCGATCGGAAAAATGCCCGCCACACGGTCTGTCATGACAAGCTTTCAAAATGTCAAAAATTTCATCTTCGCAGACGCTTCTCCTGATGTGCATATTTGCCCCTATATGAAATAGTTAGCCCCCAATCCAGGAAAATCAAGTACTACGTTGGACAATCTGCTTTCGTTCATTGGAGGTCAGATGTTTTGGTACTTTTCCTACTACTAAATAATTTGCAACATCAACATACCAAGGTGTTTTAATAGTAACAATGAAAAAATGTTCATATGGGAATTGATCTTCGACCGCTATTGCATCCACTAGTTTTGGCATTCGCGAGAGAAAATCAGCTATAGGATTTTCTTTTCCCGATCGGTCCTTTATTGTGATATCAAATTCCTGCAATAAAATCAGCCATCTGGTTACTCTACCATTTGTGATTGGTTTATTTGCTAAATATTTTATGGTAGAGTGATCTGTATATAAAATGACAGGATATCCAGTGATATAATGCCTAAATTTATTGATAACACGTATTACAACTAAAATTTCCTTTTCAGTAAAAGTATAGTTCAATTCAACAGGAGATAAATTCTTGCTAATATAATAAATTGCATATGGTTTTTTATCTTCTCCCTGCCCAAGGACTGCTCCAATAGCTGTGTCTGAAGCATGTGATGAAATTTGAAATTGTAGGTCCCAATTTGTTCCTCGGAGTACTGGGGATGTTGACACAAGTTTTTTTACATTCTCGAAAGCACGGTCGCATTTTTCTGTCCAAACAAAGTCAACATTCCCTGTCAGTGCATATAAAGGTGCAACAATATGAGAAAAATGTTCTATAAATCATCTATAATAACCAAAGAATCCAAGAAACTTGTGTACCTCTATCTGAGTGGTAGGAGTGGGTATTAACAAAAAATTTTGGATTTTGGCCGGATCTACTTATATTCCAGTTGCTCAAATATAATGGCCTAGAATAAGTCCTTCAGTCATCATCATGTAGCATTTTTCATGGCTCAGACAGATCCTAGTGGCAATGCATCGCTGCCGCACATTTTCTAGTGTGTCCAATGCTGGGTCGAAATTATCCCCATATGGTGTAAAATCATCCATATATACTTCGAGCCCTTCATTTATTAAATTTGAAAGGATGCTGAGGATAGCCCTTTGAAATGTGGCAGGGGCATTGCATAGGCCAAATGGTAAAACTCTGTAGGCAAATGTTTCCCAAGGACAAGTAAAAGTGGTTTTGTCTTGGTCTTCACGGGCAATCTGAATCTGATTGTATCCATTGAAGCCATCTAAGAAAGAAAAAAATTTCTTTCCTGCCAAAGTGTCTAATACTTGGTAAATGAATGGAAGGGGAAAGTGGTCATTTTGTGTTGCTTTATTTAGCTCTCTATAATCCACACAAATCCTCCACTTTACATTCTTCTTTGGCACCATAACAAGTGGAGAGACCCATTTACTGTCAGAGATAGGGTAGATGAAGTTCACATCTAAAATTTTTTGGAGTTCAGCTTTTACAATGTCTTTTAGATGAGGGTTAAGTTGTAGGTTTTAACCCCGTATAGAAATTACCTGTATATGAATTCTAAATCACAGGAAAAATAAAAATGCGAGAGCATAATACATAAAACACATATACACAGAGATATCCCACTGGATCTCAAAACCGATACTACCAGCTTGATTTTTCATTATGTTCCTTTCAATGTTACAATACATATTTATACATGTCGAGGCATCCAATACCATGGACCGAAAAACCATCACATCCAATACCATGGACTGAAAAACCATCGATCCAATACCATGGACCGAAAACCATCGCGTCCAAAAAACATGTGCGAAAATCATGCATAAAACCATAGGTGGGTCTTCCCAAGCTAACATAGGGTCCAAAACCAAAATTTTCTGGGGCGCTGCCCCAGACCCCATAAAGTAGGGTTACGGGTACCCCTCAAACCCCCTATTAACTATGTGGAAAGAATATAACACAACCCAACAATCTCCCACTTGTTGCTTTCTTTCCACAGGGGGCCACAGGAGAGCTTAGTCTTTTTTCCAACCCTGAAACACCCATTGTTTCTCTACACCAAGAGAACTTCTCAGAGCTCACAGATTTTGTCAATGCATCTTCAGTATTCTTCAAAGTGTCCACCTTTACCAGCAACACCTTTTTGTCTTCTATCATATCCCTCACAAAGTGATACTGAACATCAATGTGCTTTGTCTTTGAACGATATGCAGGTTTCTTTGCCAATAAAATTGCACTTTGGCTGTCACCGTCTATCCTTATAGCTCCCTGTACTAACCCCATACATTGAACACAATCTCTGCAACCAAACTGCTTCCTTGCTTGCATGAGTGGCTGCCATGCATTCTGCCTCTGTAGTTGATAGTGCCACTGCAAATTGTTTCTTACTCATCCAACTGACTGCACCTCCAAATAGGTTAAACACATACCCACCTGTAGATCTTCTCTAATCCAGATCTCCAGCCCAGTCTGCATCAGCAAAGCCACGGATATCCAACACTCTGTACAATATTGGTCTTCCTTGGTAGCACAAACCATAATCACTAGTGCCACGCAAATACCTGAAAACCCGCTTCACTGTTGTCCAGTGCTCCTTCCCTGGTTTTGACATAAACCTCCTCAATACTCCAACTACATGTGCAATGTCTGGTCTAGTACAGACCATGGCATACATCAAGCTACCAACTGGACTTGCATATGTAACACGGGACATGTCCTCTTCCTCTTCATGTGTCTTGGGACACTGTTCAGCAGATAACCTCACACCTACAGGAATAGGAACCTTCACCGGTTTAATATCCTGCATATTAAACCTCTGCAATATTATCTCGACATACTTCCTCTGGTTTCACCAGAGCTTCCTCTTTGCGCGATCTCTTTTAATTTCCATGCCCAAAATATAGTTTGCAGCACCGAGATCTTTCATGTCGAATTTGGAGGACAATTGGGTCTTCCAATCCTGGATAATTTCTTTGTTCATTTCCAACCAACAACATATCATCCACATACAAGACCAGATAAATAACACGGTCACCAATTAATTTAAAAATACACACAATGATCTGCTTTGCTTCTGGTGAAGCCAAGTCCCTGTATAAATGTATCAAATTTCTGATACCACATCCTTGGTGACTGTTTTAACCCATATAGAGACTTCTTTAAGCTGCAATACTAGTTATTTCCTTACCCCTCAGCGCAAAAGCCCTCAGGTTTCCTCATGTAGGATTTCTTCTCAAATCCCCGTGAAGAAATGTTGTCTCACATCCATCTGTTCTACCTAAAAATCAAAAGCAGCAGCAACAGATAAAAGTAATCTAATAGAAGTTACCTTGGCAACAGGAGAAAAAATATCACCAAAATCAATTCCCGGCACCTGGGAATAACCTTTTGCTACAACCGAGCTTTGTATTTCTCCACCTTCCCTTCTGCATTTGTCTTCTTCTTGAACACCCATTTGCTGCCAATGGGTTTCCTTCCAGCCGACAACTCCACCAGATCCCAAGCCTCATTTTTGTGCCAAAATGCAATTTCATCAACCATGGCCTCTTTCCAGAGTTTTCCATCCTCTGAATCCACTGCTTCCTTCACACTTCTGGGATCATCATCAGTAACAGACA
>APFE031625429.1:0-14169 GCA_000404065.3 Pinus taeda | reverse complement strand
ACAAGTGTTAGAGAATCAGATTGCTATCAGTTGTGACTATAGTTGTGCATCAGATCTTGCACAATCAAGGGATTGAGTATGCCAATGAGTTTGCTCACGTATTTTCCCACATTGTAGCTTGTTTTCACGTTATTTTGTCAAGTAAATACGTGGTTGCCTTGGAATTATCATCAGTTCTTGAGCAGGTATTGAGCAGCAGAGGCAGGCAAGCAACGAAGGAGATTTGAGCCAGTGATTGATTCAAATCTGTGATGTATTGTGTGTAACAGAGGTGGAGATACTTGTGAGAAGTATTATGCTGTGTAATGTTACATGACTCAATCATTAATATACAGATAGTTGGGGTTTTTAGCGGGATGCTTTCCCCGGGATACATACTGTGTTAATGTGTGAATGCTCTTGATGTTTTATTGTTATTGATGCTGCTATATTGATGATCAACGTAGAGGATCTTATGTATTGTGTATGTTTTCCGCAATAGTACATGATCAGGATATCTCTGTTGAATATGTGTTAAATTATTCAAAATTTCTACAGATTCAAACATCAAGATAGCAATTACTTTGCTTCCAACAAGTGATTGTATAAGTAACATGAGTAATTAATTGTTCTCGGATGTAGTATTATGTTATTTTCTTATGCAAACAAGCATGATTATTTCATTGAGTATTAAAGCATTTTATGTTTTTTGCTTGAATATATTGAACAATTCTATATTTCTTACTTGAAGGTATTGATATTAGTAAAAAAATCCTCCCATATGCATTGAGGATTCAACATTAAATTACATTATTTAAGAACATCATAGTAATTTCTAACTACTATTTGTTTGGTCTCTAGACAAATAAAAAAATTGGTTTGTGACTTTAACATATTATTTTTGGAAGAACATTGCAAAAAACCTATTTTTTGTACAAGAGAACTACAATGATCTGGAGACTCTACAAACAAGTTAACGCAAAGTTCACTTTAAAGATAATGGTATATAAACTATCGATAAAATATATCTGTCTTTTAAACTAAGTAGTAGAAAGAAAAAAAAATAATAAATAATAAACACATCGAAGAATATTATATTCTTTTGCCTAAATGCAATTGTCTTGCTATTTTATTGTTTTTTAACTTTAATTTAGCTATATTAAATTTGCAGGTATAGTACATTGTAGCATTGTGTTAGAAAAAAAAAATTATTAAAGTGACTTTTTATTAATCAATTTACAAGGGAGGAGAGGAGATAAATATATAATATATATAAATATATATATATATATTATATATTATTCTCAGGAGTAAAAGGAAATTTTTTATTGTATAAAGGAGTTAAAGTTAAAGTTACAAGGAATTACAAAAAAGAAAAAGAAAAAGGTATTATAAAAAATAATAAAAAATATTAAGTTTAAGTGTAATATTTGAAGGAAGCAAAATGGGGTTTCCTAATGAAGAAAAAGGGAAGATTTCCTAAAACTTCAAGAATTTATATTTTATTACCATTTTGAGTTAAGGGAACACTTGAAGGGAAAGACATTACTATTTCCAATGGTTTTGTTGAAAATAATAATTATGTAAATCATGAATTTACTAAATAGTTGGTGATGCAGGAGCATTTAGCTCACCATGACTGGGTGAAGTCTCTTCCAGGGAAGTTGAATGTACTTTCATTTAGTTTTTCTGATTGACAGGAAAGTAGGGAGGACTTTTATTATTTTATTTACTGTTAGTTAAGGGCAGTTGAACAGTTATAGCTATAGAATGATCTGTTGTTAACAAACTATGATTATCCTTTTATTTTAAAAGGAAAAAGACAAATGTGGTTGAACAGGAAATCTTGTCAAAAGATAAACGAATGTCTAATAGGAAGTAACTGTAAGAGTCTATAATTGAAAAACAAAAAAACTGTACAGTTTCATTAATTGGAACAGGAGCCTAAAAATGTAACATGACAAACCAAAGAAGGGGTTCCATTCATGACCTCTCGCACTAAATAAAAAATAACAACAGAGAATTTAAAAGTTTGTCCATCTGCGTGTTTACTGTATTTACATGTTTCCTATTTTAACAGTTATACGAATGCACAACTAACTTTGTACAGAATCTAATAAACGAGTTTTACATTGCGTTTTGGAGGAAGGACCACCAATAAAGACAACAGGACCAAGGAGCAGACAAGTTTCTTCATTGTATCTTAAACGACAGCCAAGAACATTGCGAGCGATTGCAGAGAGTGCTATTACATTGACAGTCAAACAATATTGCAAGCGATTGCACAGAGTCTGTGAAACAAAGAGATAAAGCAATTGAATTTCAAATACATTGAACGTACATTATAACAGTTCCAGCCACAACAATCCGAGAAATCAAAACAACACACATCTATCAGGTAACATCAAACAGAACCCATCTGATTATAATCATTTTTTTTCCAAAAGAACATTCTGCCAAATGTTGAAGAGTCCGGCACACTAAATTATTACAACAGAACTGAAAAAGTCAAGAATCGTTCACGCTCAGACCTTGAGCCATAAACCCTGGGTAAGGGTTTCAACGATAACACTTGTTTCATACAGCGCGGACACACAGACTCAAAATAGAGTCCCCAAGATAAGGGAGCCGAAGCCACAAACTGAAATTTCGGGCCACATATAGTGGAAACCAAAGCCCTGAATCAGAACCTTGCTCATAGCAAATGTGTGACAACCCTTTCATTTGAAGAGCAGAGACTAAACGACCAAGGCGATGGGATACCAGAAGTCAGTGGGAGTAGAACCTACCAAGCAAAATCAGGGTTGTGATACCAAACCCTCCGACGGCAAACCCTAACACCTGTATGGCAAGAACGCACAACCGTTAACGGTATATTGAAACAACAGAGCAGATAAAAAAAAGTTGGAACGAAGAATTACGGTTGCCAGGAGTGCCGGATGATACCTGAGGGTTCACGGAGAGGCCGAGAACAGTGGCCTAGTGACAATGCCGACCAACTAAGAAGAATAAGGAGTGACCCAAGTCAGAAACCGCAGAAGGAAGCCCATGAGTTGAAAACAGAGAAGGAAATGTTACCTGTATGCACCAACGTTGGAGTAGCGCCATCATTTGAGCCTGGGAGAGTAGAATTTGTATTACAGAATCGAGTGAAGAACATCAGCATAATAATCAACATACAGTGGTTCGAGAATCCACAGCAAGAAGGAATCAACCACAATAGCAACCTTACATGGCATAAAAGAACCAAATATAGCAGAGAACTTACCCTGTCCAGTGCAAGACAAATTTTAACCAACTATGAACCAAGGAACCAACATAAATATAGTCATAGCAACGAATAACCAGAGAAAAATCAAGACCTGTAGTAGTGTTTCCCATCAACCCTCGCAGAACATTGCAGAGGAAACCCTCGACGACAAGGTAGAAAAAGACCGAGAACCATCAAACAAGGAGATAACCTAAGAACCGAGCGGGAGATGCGAACCTCAAGGCAAGTACCCTTACATTAAACGTATCACTGAATGCTCATCAACCGAAAACCCAAAAATATCTATATTGCATTATATCCGTGTCAACATTCCGTGTGATTAAATTAACCAACAAACATTAAAAATCATTCTCGGTACATCAAGTGCGTTACGAGTCAGGCTGGTCCCATCAAAGTGGTATCAAAGCAGGCTAAATTGATTGGAGATATGGAAAGAGGAAGGCGAGGTCGTGGTAGAGGTGCTCGATGGTTGGTAGAGGAAGGATTGAGAGAGGAGATTCGAATTCTTGCTGCCCGTTTGGAGGCAGTGGAGGCAGGGAGAAGAAGAGACCCGGAGACAGGTGATGAGAGCGAGGAGGAACCTGAAGCAGCAGTAGATGGACGAGAAGGTGAATCTGCAGAAGTGAGGTTATTAAGATTTGCTCTAGTAGCAAGCAATAAACCCAAGCCAAAAATCCCCACCTATGATGGGAGTTTGTCTATCGAAGTTTTATTGGATTGGATCAGCAAGATGGATAAGTATTTTGAGTATGAGGAAATCAGTGAAGACCACAGAGTAAGGTTCGCTATGACGAAATTGAAGGGACACGCAACCCTATGGTGGGATAGTGTCCACAACGAGAAGAAAAGATTGAACAAACAACCAATCAAAACTTGGTCAAGGATGGTGGCCAAGTTAAAGGGCAGATTTCTACCAAAGGACTATCAGATTGCGTTGCACAGACAGGTGCAGCATCTTAAATAGAAAGGATTGACAGTGAGGGAGTACACAAAAGAGTTTTATCGAGTGAATTTGTGGGCCGGATACATAGAGGATACATCAGAAAGGACAACCAGGTATGTTAATGGGCTAAGGTTAGACATTTTGGATGAAATCAATATTTTGTCACCGAAAAACACTGAGGAGGCATATCAGAGTGCGATGAAGGCCGAAGAGAAGATTACCAGAAGGCAGAATGCCCGGAGAGGACGAGGAGCCGACAGGGGAAACGACCAGTCATATGGAAGAGGGTGGACTGCAAGTAATAATGAGGAAGGTAACAGTTCCGGAGCTTCTGGATTAGTGGACAGAGGTGACAACGCAAGAGGTGGTAGATCATCCCACTGGGGTAGAGGTAACGGCCGAGGAAGAGGGGCTGGTTACCAATGTTATCAGTGTCATAAATGGGGACATAGATCGTTCGAATGTCCGAAAGTAGAACAAGCTGGACAGTGGGGCGCATATGTGGCACAACCAGAAGAAGCGACATCACCTCCCCAAGAAGCATAGAATGCTCCAAAGACGAGGGAAGCTTTAGTGATGCATAAGGTGTTGTTAAAACCAGTCAAGGAGATCATCGATCAGACACATCAGAAGGCTTTATTTAGAACAGTTTGTAAATCGCGAGGTAAATGCTGCAAATTAATTATTGGCAGTGGTAGTACTGACAATTTAGTGTCCACGGAGATGGTAGAAAAACTGGAATTGAAATGTTTGAAACATCCCAACCCCTACAGAGTTTCATGGCTGCAAAAAGGCCATCAGTTACTGGTAGATGAACAGTGCGAGTTGGAGTTTCAAATAGGGAAATACAAGGATAAATTTGTTTGTGACATCATGCCAATGGATGTATGTCACATACTGCTGGGCAGGCCTTGGTAGTATGATAGGAAAGTGGTACACGATGGATTGACGAACTGTTGTAAATTTGTTAAGGATGGAATCAAGCATACGCTTGTACCCCTCAAGGAAGAAGGAGCAGCAGAGACAAGTGAACCAAGAGCATTGTTGGTTAGTGGGAAACGTGTGTTTAAGACAGGTTGAGGACAGCAAGATAGCTTATGCAATAGTGAAGAAAGCAAGGACAATGTTATTGCACACGAAGATATCAGATTTACCTATGGAAATTCAGGATATGTTGGAGGATTTTACAGACATAGTTGTAGATGATTTTCCAGATAAACTACCCCCCAAAAGAAGCATCAGTCATCATATTGACTTCATCCCCGAAGCTAGTTTGCCAAACAAAGCAGCATACCGAATAAGCCCCAAGGACAATGAAGAAATCAGGAAGCAGGTACAAGAGCTGTTGGAAAAGGGATTGATAAGGGAGAGTTTGAGCCCTTGTGCTGTTCCAACGGTCCTCGCTCCCAAAAAGGGAGGAGAGTGGTGGATGTGCACCGACTCAAGAGCCATCAATAAGATCACCATCCGGTACAGGTTTCTGCTACCACAGATGGATGACATTATGGATTGTTTAAGCAGGGCAATGTATTTCTCCAAGATAGACTTGAAGAGCGGTTACCATCAGATTCAGATACGAGAGGGGGACGAATGGAAGGCAACCTTTAAGACGAATGAGGGGTTGTACAAATGGTTGGTCATGCCCTTTGGGCTGAGCAATGCACCCAGTACATTCATGAGATTGATGAATGAGATGCTGAAGGAGTACATTGGAAAATTTGTGATTGTATACCTGGACGACATCCTAATTTTCAGTAGGACAAGGGAAGAACACCTTCACATGTGCGTAAGGTGCTGGAGAAATTACAACCGAACAAACTGCTGATAAACTTGAAGAAATGTACTTTCTGCATAAGGAATTGATTTATTTGGGGTTTGTAATAACAGAGAATGAACTGAAGATGGACCCGAAGAAGGTGGCAACGATAGTGAATTGGCCATCTCCGAAAAATTTATTTGAGGTATGTAGCTTTCATGGTTTAGCAAGCTTTTATAGGAAGTTCATAAGGAATTTTAGCGAGATTTGTGTGCCAATGCTGGACACCATTAAAAAGGCTAGCCAACCTTTTCGATGGACAAATGTAGCAAAGAAAAGTTTCCAGTTATTAAAGAAAAAGATTACTAAGAGGCCGATCTTGAGATTACCGGATTTCAAGAAGTTATTTCAGGTTTGATGTGATGCTAGCGGGACAGCAATTGGAGCTATGCTCAGCCAAGAAGATAATCCTGTAGCATTTTTAGCGAAAATTTGAACGAGATTCGATGGAAATACTCATCATATGATAAGTTCCATGCATTTATACAAGCATTAAAACACTAGAGGCATTATCTGTTGGGGAACGAATTTGTGCTGTTCTCAGTTAATTCTACACTACAGTACATAATGCAACAGCACAAGCTGAACCACAAACATGCCAAATGGGTAGAGTATTTGCAGAGTTTCAATTTTGTATTGAAACATATTAGCGGGCAAGCAAATAAAGTAGCAGATGCGTTGAGTAGGAAAGCTCTACTTCTGCAGGAAAGCACTGTACAAGTGCTGGGTTTTCAACACTTGCGAGATTTGTACCAAACTGATGCAGACTTTAAGGAGGCCTATGAGGCATGCCAGAATCCCTTAGTGAGAGATAACAACCCTTGGTTAGATTACAATTTGTAGGAAAAGTTGTTGTTTAAGGGAGGATAGTTGTGCATACCTGACTGCTCGATGAGGGAGAATATTATTCGAGAGAAGCATAATAGAGGTCTGGCTGGACATTTCGGCGTGGATAAGATGCTCGATTAGCTCAGACATTTCTACTTTTGGCCAAAGATGTAGAGAGATGTGTGGCGATTTGTAGCCAAATGCAAAGTGTGCCAATTAGCAAAGGGTCACAGTCAGAACACAAGGTTATATACACCGTTACCTGTTCCAAGCAGACCAGGGGATTCAGTCAGCTTGGACTTCGTCTTAGGTCTACCTAAGACACAACGAGGTTATGACTCCGTAATGGTAGTGGTGGACAGATTCTCAAAAATAACACATTTTATTCCTTGCAAGAAAACCAATGATGCCACCCACGTGGCCCGCTTGTTTTTTAATGAGATTGTCAGGTTACACGGATTACCCAAGTCGATCCTATCAGACAGGGACATGAAGTTTACGGGACATTTTTGGCGTACCTTGTGGAAGAAAATGGATACTCAGCTGAGTTACAGTTCTGCTTATCATCCGCAGACGAACGGACAAACAGAAGTTGTAAACAGGAGTTTAGGGAATTTGCTACGGAGTCTAGTGGGGGAGAATTCGCGGATGTGGGATCGAGTGCTGGCACAGGCAGAATTCACTTACAACGATTCTCTTAACCACAACATAGGCTTGATCCCTTTTCAAATCTTGTATGGCATGCATCCTCGCAGAGTGCATGAACTGCAAGATCTTGGACTGCAAGAAAGGCGAAGCGCAGATGGAGAAGATTTCGCTAACACGATGAGGGATTTGCATGAACAGGTGAAAATTAAATTGTAGGACAACAACTTAAAATACAAACAGCAAGCAAATTTGAGGAGAAGGGAGTTATAGTTCAATGTAGGAGACGAAGTCCTCACACATTTGTGCAAGGAACATTTTCCTACAGGTACGTACAATAAATTAAAATACAAGAAGATAGGACCCTGCAAAATCCTTCGGAAGTTTTCAGCAAATGCCTATGAGATCCAGTTACCACCAGGAATATGCATTTCACCTATCTTTAATGTAGCAGACCTGTTTCCCTACACGGCTGACCCAGAAGAGAAGGAAGAAGAAGGAATCACGCGACCCACACGAAACACCCAAAACAAAGGAAAATCTTGGAAGAGACAGATGCCTTACGTTCAACCTCCCAATATCGAGAGCATTCTCGACACTCAAGTGGCTAAACGAACTCGGCGGAAGGAATATCTATAATACCTGGTCAAGTGGAAGAACCGTCCTATTGAGGACAGTTCATGGCTTGACGCCAGGGAGATCGAATAGACAAGTACTTCAGTCGAGAAGCTCATGGACCGGAGCCATGATTTCTTTTTGCTCCGGGAGCTTGATGCAGGAGCATCTAGCTCACCATGACCAGGTGAAGTCTCTGCCAGGTCAAAGGAAGTTGAATTTACTTTTATTTAGTTTTTCTGATGGACAGGAAAGTAGGGAGGACTTTTATTATTTTATTTACCGTTAGTTAAGGGAAGTTCAACAATTATAGCTATAGAATGATTTGTTGTTAACAAACTATAATTATCCTTTTATTTTAAAAGGAAAAAGACAAATGTGGTTGAACAGGAAATCTTGTCAAAAGATAAACGAATGTCTAATAGGAAGTAACTGTAAGAGTCTGTAAAAAAAAAAATAAATAAATAAAAATAAAAAAATTGTACAGTTTCATTAATTGGAACAAGAGCCTACTAGCATTTGCACCAGATGTTGCAAAGAAAACGTCGTAACGCATAAAGTGCGGAAATCCATTATGTATAGTCTCTAGAGAAATCACAACGTTTCCATGAAAAGTTTCAATGATTGGTAGAAAAGATAAACATCAAACCACACAAAAAGAGCCATAGTCCAGGAACGATGTGGATACACTATTTCAGAGTGTTAGATGCGACACTAAAAGAGAGTCATAGGCAAGGAAAGATGCATATATATTCCCAATAAACATTATTTCAGAATGTTATACTCCAAATAAACACTATTTCAGAATTTCTTGCGTTTGATGCGACAGTACATTCGATTTCTTTGAAGGTTTTCTATGTTATGTGACCTACTGAACATAACAATTGAAAGGAATGGTCAGTAGGAGCTTTCTTTCCACCCTCTGACCTCCTCCGTTGCTGCTTCCTCACATCAATCTTCTTCTTCCTGCAATCTCCAATCACCATAATATGAAAAAACATATTTAAGTTCATAGGATTGAAGTAATTTGATGGGAATTTATATGAAAAAACACAATTACATGTTAGGGTTATGGAATCGAAATTAATTTGATGAACTTGTGAATAGCCAAGAAGCTGCCCACAGCTGGTCTTTGCCTTTTCAACCAATTAATCACATCGAGATTAGAGAGAACAACCACTGAAACGCAATGACAGGGCATCGGAGAGTAACCACAACACGGCCATGTGATGCCACATAGAAAGCTCGGAGGCGAACAATGTTGGGATGTTTAACCCTACATGGGGTCCTCTTGGATGGACCGTGCCGAGTGAAATTTTCCCACTAGAAACACGTTCTGTTGGACAGGCGATAACAGTCCCTGTGAACCTTCTTTTCACATTTGCAATTGCGCACGTCTTCCTATCTCTTTTATACACGTTCAGGTAAGGGATTTTCCTATTCTTTGCGGGCTGGATCTGTATCATGACTGCCTTTGTGTACCTCTTCTTGCCAGAAACCAAGGGTGTACCCATTGAAGAAATGATTTTTGAATGGAGAAAGCACTGGTTTAGGAAGAAAATAGTTCCTTGCGTCGAGGAGGGGGCACCAAAAGGAAAACTACCAGAACTATAATTCACTTAAAGAATAACTTAGTTTAGTTTAGTAATTCACTTAAAGAATAACTTAGTTTTGGAGGTTTGTCATTTGTTCATTGTAATTTACAAGTCTATTTCAGTAGCTTTTGTCTCCACTTCCGGAGAATTGTCAAGAAAGTTCAGGAAAAGTGATGGATTTTCTTTGATGGTTTTTTTTTGTTTCTGGAGTTCAATGCGTTATGAATTTCTGAATACAAAACATCAAAATTATCATCTCCAAAATGATCATTCATAGACGAACATGACTGCAACGATTTTACACCCTAAATAAAATTTGTCAATGGTATCAATCACTGTTTCTCAATCTCAATAAATCATTTATGCTTTCTTTCCATCCCTGATGAGGGATGATGATGAGTGAAGTGCCAGAAAAGTTGTTTACTGTTTCAATGATTTTTCCATTCTTTTTGTTTACTAATTGAGCAATGTTTGATATTGTGGGAGCCTTTATCACTGTTGAGGGCAATACCACATTCACTAGGCATTAAAATTATATTAATTTATATCTTCAAAATATAAGTTAAACCATACAAAATTGTAATTTCTATGAAAATTATATTACCACAATTATGTTACCAGAATCCAATATGTATAATTTCAACAACAATTATACCATTTATTTTTCCCGCTAAAAGATCGCAGGTACATGTTCATTGTCATGGGCTAATCCCTTCAAATATAAAATCAAAAACCTTACCCTTCGGTGGCCTACTCTGCATCGAGATTTCACACTGTAGGATCTGTTACTAGCTTTCCCTAAATGATTTAAATTTTTCCAGCTAAAAACATCCGTTGAAAAAGAAATGAAATGTTTTTTGTGAACACCGAAAGCATTCTCTTTGATAAAACTGTCATCTCAGAAGTAGCGGTTGAATTCTCTGGATCAGGAGAATCCCAAATATCTGTGTAATGTTGTTTTCTTTTAATCAAATCATTGTTATTTCTTCATTGTAAAGGAGTTGTGTATCATGTCTTTAAAATCAGTATGAATGTTATTTACTCTGGATGCTATGTTATCCACAGATGTTAATAGTTAGTAGCAAGATATTGTAATCAGTCTTTATTTTTTTTTCTGTTTTTTATGATCGAACTGCTTCCTCACATCTTCCATATATTGGAGTTATGATACGATTTTCAATTCTTCATTTTACACAATTAATTGGGTTGCAAAGATTTTTAATTGGCCTCCTTTGTCACCGATTTATATCTTTTGTGTCTTCTGGGTGATATAAAAATGGAGCCTTGTTGTCTATATAATAAATCCGTACCAGAAAGCTCAACTACAAGCTGCTAATGCATACACAGCAATGATTATACACATGAACTTTTAACCCAAGAAAATCATAAGTTTGCAACTTTGTCTTTGGTTTCTTGTTCTTACATAATATAAATATGTGAACTTCCTAGGACAGAAGTATCTTACTTATTTTTCTGGAAGATGCCCGATGTTTATAAAACTGATCCATGTGTCCCTTCTTTTTTCCTCCATCCTGTTTGCCTTTGCAAACTCTCATGTTCCTTTTCAACAGCTCTCTCTAGTTTTCCGTGCTGTAGGGTGACATTGTGAACATGGAAGAACTTCTACAAGCTGGTGTTGAGACAACGACCAGTCAACCCAATGGCAAACTGATTAGGTTCTGATGGATGTGCAGTAATCACAAGATAGACATTGCCACTGCACATATAAATCAACACAAATCCAGAATCTTGGTTAGAATTAAAGACATTGACGAACATTTCAAATCTTGAACATCTAAAATATGTCAACATAAATGGGTGCATCAAGCAGGAAACCGTGAGTCCTGAAGGCCTGAGATCACTAGAAAAACTATGCATGGAATTTTGCTTAGTTTTTCTAGTGAGCGAGGGCAACCGCTGCGGGGTCTCATCGTATACCCGTCTAATCAATTGGATGGATGAGATTATTTTGATCGTATAACACTTAAATCAAAGGTTCATAAATGTACACGTAACCCAAGAGGAAAGTTGATTTCAAAGGGAAACGCCTTTCGGCGTAATTACAAAAAAAAAAAAAACTAAGACTTTCAATTTAATAGCAATCCACAATTTGCTGCAACGGTTACATCATTTGATAACAGCAAATAAAGATGGTAGAGCAAGTGTGCATGCCCTTACATAACAATAAGACATGCTTGCAATTACATAGTATATGCTTGTAGTAAATTGTCTGGCAGAATGTCAAGTAGTTAGAACAATGAGAATTCTTTTGGCACGTGAACATCAAGAAGATTTCTAGTAGCCAGAGGCATCTTGAGAGAACTCTTTCATGGTAAGACAGATGCAATTTCCTCCTATGAAATCAATTGGAGGCCTACTTCATCAACATATTTACATCTCGCAAGGCTAGTTCCTACTCCCTAGGTTATAGAGACAAAAGCAGAACAAAGGTCGAAGAGGAACTCAAGAAATCAGATAGGGCAGCGAGTTCGGATGAATCCCACAAGATTAAGGCAATTCAAGCTCCTTACCACTGCTTGACAGTGAGTCTTGTAGAAGGAAAGAAACCTACATACAACTCTACCCTAGCCGCTTCAAGACGTCATGTATAAGTGCAAACTAAGCACTCAGTCAAATAACAAAGTCATGTTAGAAAAATAATTAAGGTTAAATGTAACGCTATGAACTTCTTAGAAGAATCATATTGTCAAATAACAAATGCCCATACAACAATAGGCAACAAGGAAGCCACATAGCATATGTAGTAGAGAAGAGAACAAATTACAAGTACAAAGGAGAAAGAAGCCCCACGATCCAACCCATTTCTCTATCTCTAAAGAAAAATTACATAGATGTACGTTCCTTTTAAGTAATGTCCTGTTAAAATCAAAGTCTCACTAATCTGTTGTTGCTGATTATTTTAAGTTGTTGCTTGATCTGTTCTTTGTTTATTTTAATTGCTCCCGGACACCTCTGCTGAATCCCAGAAGGACGGACTTTGAAAGCAGAGCCATCTTGCAGCAATTCGGGAATGATTTAGCCACTGTACTCTTGCTTTTCTGGAAAATTCCAGATATAACCCAGAGACATGAAAAACAAACCTTGACACAACCAAACAGCCAGAAATAAATGAAATGCACGCCAAGAAAACAGAACAGTGAATGAAATAAATGTATTTTTTTTAATGGAAACAGGGGTATCTCCAACATGTTCTAATTTGCAACGCATATGGAGATGTGGACAGAAAAATATCCAATCTTTTCTTCTTTAGCTGTAGATGCATTAAACTTATTAACAGATAGGGCATTGAATACATAGATCTCAGAGGGTTATAAGTCTCAAGAAACAAGTATCTATCCACCTCTGCACAATAATGTTTCTCATCTTGAGAAGATTGGCTAAATGGCACATTTCCTTCAAAGGAAACTCTGAGAATGTATATGATTCATCCAATGGTTTGTCATGCAACGAAGGAAGTACTGAATTTATGAAATGAGTGGTCATGGAGTAGTTTCCAAAGGACAAACATCCGGTGTAATATCGATTCCCAGGAAACCATTTGCTACGGTGTAAATATTTCCTCCATTGGTACCTGTGACAAAATCAATAATTGAAAAATAAAGTTGGTTACTGAAGCATAGGGGAAACATTATGTAGAAGCAGGAGGAGAAAAAAACTATCAGAATAACAAACATTGACCTGACAGGTAAACCACGAGACGGTAATCTAGGAAAAATAAATAAATAACAATAACAATGTCGAAGTATTTTTAAGCAGGAAATCTATGTATAATTTGTTAATATTGGTTGCATTTCCAATACTGACTACATGGAAATAACCATACTGAACGATTGAAGTATTGAACCGAAAAAAAATTGAGAAATAGAAAAGGGAAATATTTTACTCCTGTCGTGCTTGAAATATTTCCCCTTTACTAACCACAAACTGGCTAACGGAACTCATAATAAATAGGAAACCCAAGGGATCTGGTAAGGGAAACCAGTCTTACCTTAACCGTCATGAACCGAAAGTGGAAAAAATAACAAACCACCTAGAAAAATGGCCTGCATACTCTTGTACCAAGAAGCCATTGAGCAGATGAAAGAAAAGAGAAAAAAAAAAAAGGAATTGAGAAGAAACCCTTTCCAATCAAATTAACATTAACCCAGTAATTGTAAAAATGTGAATACCTAACAGGGACAAAATAAGGTAATGTTCCTCTCTGGAATGCTAATAACAATTCCTGGATGAGTTTTCTAGAGCCTCTATAGAAAACATGTGGAGAAGAATAACAGCTACATATAAGTTAAGCCTGACAAGGAATCGGTGATAATTGCCATCATTACCATAAATATTAATAACAATATGCGAACTAACCCCAATTTTCAGACCTAGCTTCAAATTACTCGATGTAAAGAGGGAAAAAATAAATTGGTACCTGTAAAAAAATTGGTAAGGTAAGCCCTAGCGTATGTCA
>APFE031625428.1:5987-114635 GCA_000404065.3 Pinus taeda | reverse complement strand
CAGAATCTCTATTATAACCTGTTTTTGGAAATGGAACAACCATTCTGCATCTGCCCATGTGATAGAAATCCTGATTCAAACACTGGAATTTCAAATCTGCGCTGCTACTCTCCCACCGTCACCCAAAATTTCTGAAAAAAGAGCTGATTTTAAATCAGCGATATCTCCCTCATCCGGACTCCGATTCGCCTGATTGTTTTTTGAAATTGGGTGTTTTGTTCACAAAGATTCTAGATCTGCAATTAGATCTGGCAGATATTGCACCAGGACATCTAGATCTGCGCTGCAAACGCGCTACCCGGAAAAAATTAGCTACAACCCCACTGATTTTTAGATCAGTGATATCTCCTTCATCTGGACTCCGATTCGACCGATTTTTTTTTTGAAATCGGCTATTTTTTCACAAGGAATATAGATCTGCAATCATATTTTGCATATCTTGAACCAAAATATATAGATCTGATCTGGAAACTCGCCGCCCTTGAAATCTTGCAAAAACTAAAAATAAAATTCCACTTTGTGCCCAAGAAAGTGCTCTGATACCACTTGTTGTAGATCTAACCCTGAAATATTATGATAATAGAAATAAATCCAAGAAATAAAATAGAAATGCTTCTTTATTATTCAAACCCTTAAGGTAGGGCAACACCATACAATCACTCCTTAAGGAAGGAAAATACTCCACAAGCCATATGCTTGTTCATACAAGACTATTTCTCTTCATGTCTCTCCATGTGGAGTCTCTAGCCTCTATATAGGCCTCATACATACAATACGATGTATTATTACCATGGTTTCCTCATACCATCAACTAATACCATGGGCCCCTTACATCATTATTACTACTTGTGGTCTCTTACATGACATGGGTTAACCACCTTATTTATTACTATGGCCCATCCCATTATTATATTATTACCTTGGGTACCTCTCTCGATACCCCATATTACCCCTTGGGTATATAACAACATATTCCTCGGATAGATATTTTTAACGAGCTATTGTGCACATTAAATGGAGATCATATGCCAAAGTTACAACCCGAGGGAGTTGATGTACAAATTTACCAAAAATAGGGCCCATAGTTTGGTGTTTCATCTCCAAGGGTTAGGTTTTTGGATGTTTATGGTTTTCAATTGTTTCTCGACAATAAATAGGCTTTCGAGCCTCATTGTAACACAGTTCAAAGGCATGCAGCCACCACATCTCTTCTCAGAGATAAGCTACCATCGCCTTAGCTCATTTATTTCCATTTCTATTTTTAAGAATATTTTAGTATTTTACATTAATTAAATGAAGAATTATTTCTGCTGCATATCTGTAATTATGGTTATTTCTGGAATTTGCTATGTTCCTGTTTAAATCCGGATCAAGCAAGGATACAAAAAAATTATATATTATAATCAAGGAAACAGATGAAACTGACAAGAGGTCTAGGTGGAATAGGCGGGTGGCCAATAATATCCACCTTGATTAGTCCTCCCCGTTAGGAAGAAATGGTCCCCATTGCATGTAAAGCCTCCATGAGGTGAGGAAATTTCTGTTGAACCCGGTCCCTAGTGAACCACTTGCCTTGGTGAAGGAGTTGGCCTGCTTTGACAACTCAATATAGATGGATCCTTTGTTGGTGAGTGTTATTTATATTTGTGTCCATGATATTGTCAATTGTGGCATGTTTTATGTAGCTAGGGTTGATCTCTATTGTTTTTAGCATCGTATGTGTCCAATAATGGAGGAAAATATTGTTTAGACAATTCACATTGAATACTAGGTACAGGCCAAGGAACGATGGAATACTGAGCTTGAAGGCATTGTCCCTAGAACCTTGGTGATGGTTTATGACCCATATCAGAGTGGGAAATTTTGTGGTGGGGTCCACTAAGGCGCTCCTTCTGTAGATTTGATCAAACTTTGTTGCCCACCTCGAACTTGTGTGACCCCTGATGCTGATCATGATTCTGTTTGTACTTAGAATTAGTTTTTTCCAATATGTCATGGAGCTACTGCCAGATGTGATGAATGCACTCAACGAAGCATTTATCCCTTTCAGCTTGAGTCTGGACATGAGCCAAATCCTCCTAAGTAGTTGCAAATGGTATGGCCACATCAATGGGACATAATGGTTGGAATCCATATCCCACCTTAAAGGGGTTATTTCCAATTGAGCTATGGAGAGCTCAATTGTAACTATGTTGGACATAGGGGAGTCTTTCATCCCACGTCCATGGATGCTTCAAGTTGTATATGCGTAGAATGTGCATCATCATCCTGTTGACAACCTCTGTTTGGCCATCAATTTAGGTGTGCAAGATCATGGACTTAGTGAACTTGGTATCCAATTGTTGGGTTGTGGAATTGATATGATTCTTCCCTTTGTTTCTTCGGTTAATAATTAGTTTTTCAAGTTCTTTAAGTGCAGATTGTAATAATTTGGAAGTTAGAAGTTCTAGAAAGTAGCTAATGACATCTTGTTATTCTACCTTGTCAATGAGTCAATTTTAATACTTAAGACATCATTAATTCAAAATTTGGGTTAATTTATGTACAGGAAATATTTGATGGATGATTGTTGTGGAAGAACCATTAGGCTAATCATGACATGCCGATCAAGGATTTGTGCATATGTGCATGGGATAGTCAAAGAAAGGATATAATTTTTTATCTCATAAATATGATGGAGATTTTAAAATTTAAATACGAAATATTGATAATCTTTTGATTATGAGGATAGATTTACTCTTCCAACATTAGAAATATGTTGTAATATATAAATGCAATTAAACTCGAGTAAAAAAAGATGAGATGATTATGATTATTCTCACTGATTGTAAAAGGTTACTAAACAAGAGACTGTCTTAAGGTTTTTATAGTCCTTTTTGTAATTCTATTTTGATATCAATGAAAGTTCAGATGGTTTAGTTTTAATCCGGTGTATTGAATTTTTCCCAAGATGGTTAAATTCCATAGATCATGGGCCCAATCTTGGAATGATCATTATCTTCATTGTATCATTACTTTCTATTACTTTCCACTTGTTGGCTTATTGGGGCCTGACCCAAGTTCGGAAGAGTTAGTTAGCCAAACAAAACCCATGTTACCAGCCCTTTCAGCAACAATCCGTGAAGCGTGGACTGAGGTCTCACCCGAGGTAGCAGGGGGGTGCTGGAACTAGGTTTCTGCACTGTAGGGATGTCTTGATGAGAACTTGGAAGGTTCGTGATTAATCCTTTGGCTTCGCACTGCTCTGTACTACTGTCATACCTTCGCGTGGATCCAGAACAGAGCACTCTTTTAACCTTTTAATGAGTTATAGTTCATATCTACTTCTTAGGTTTTTTAAGCAAACATTTAACAACATTAACTAGTGCACGTACCCAAAAAGATTATATATTCACATACATTCAGAGCATAACCATAGAACATAAATCATAATAGATGCATAAACCAGAATGATCACAGATCCACAATATCTCAAATTCAACTTAGCTTTATTGCTTTCTTTAATTCAGTACAACCCTCTTCCAGCCCTGCGCACCCAGCTGCAGGGGTCTACGCACATAGCTACGGACTCTACCAGGCCTCTGTGCACACAGCTACAGTGCCTATTTCACTACTATCCAACCCAACTCTGACTTACAGACTCTAATTTGCTCTTTCCTTCATAAACCCATACATTCAAGATCCAAAAATAAGACTGCCCTCTATCCTTAGAGCCTCGCTCTATTTATACATTCCCATGGTCTACGGACCATGGTTAGGCCGACTCCTTTCTATTATTTTACATTATTTTTGGGTGGAAAACCCTCTGACTTAACTCACATTTCGCACCCCATGCACTTTGCGGAGCTTTTACCATACCATTACCCAAGACTGTGGACCTTAAACCCCAAAACCATTACGCAGGGGATCTATTACCCAATAGTCCCCCAACACAATCATTGCGACTCGTCTCGAGTCACTCTACTGGTGCAATAATATTCACCCAGAGGACATTCAACAATGTTTGTGCTTCACTTACATTTGCTCCAAAATCTTCTGCCATCTTCTATACCTGTTCCAGGCGAGCCACCGATGCATAACTATCCGTCTCAGCTTGCCCAGGTTCATATAATTCCTGAATATGCACCACCATTTTCTTGATAGTTACATAGACTGCAAATGCCTCGTCAGGCCATGGCTGAATGCGCTCTTTGACAAGTTCCTCCTTTTGTCGTGATGCGTCCACTTGGATCTTGAGAGCCTGGGCCTCCCTCATATTTTCCAGACGCTACGTAATGACGACTGTCTGCAGAGTTCCCTTGACATTATCATAAGCTTGTTGTAGCTCCCTTGCCTTAGTTTCCAACTGTTGTAAGGTTGGGTCTTCCTGGAGGGAAGTGACCGTACTGATGGACTACTCCAATAGGCCAGTGCACTCCTTCATGGCACATGCTATTGCTTACTTCCCGGACAGAATGGTACCCTTCCGCTTCTCCTTGACCTCTGGTGGCGTTGAGGGCTACGCTTTTAGGTGCAGTTTAGTAATCTATAAGTTGAGGGCCAACTGGATCCTTGCTACTTCATCCTTCGCTTCGCGGAACCCACTAGCCAACTTGTGGATTTGGATGCCGATAGGTAAATTTGCTACAATTTTGATCTTGAGAACATGACAAATCATTTCTCCGACAATTTTCTCCATCTATCGATTTTGCACAACTACTTCATCCCGTTGGAGGCTCAACTGCTCGATTTTAATGCACTGCTCACTGAGTATATGCATCGCCCATTCTTCCCTTGCGCAAAGCTCCTTAGTGATGTCGTCTTGAAGCATATATAAGCTTTTGCAAGGGAGAGCAGCTAAATTTAGTCCAAGCCCTGTAAGCCATCCTATGGCCTCTCTGTCTGGTGTGTTGTCTGCCATGACTGCTCCTGTTGGTAGTGTGATAACATTAACTATTTTGGCCTGCACCTGCTGCTCGGCTGCTGACATACCCATATCTCCCAGGGTAGGGACTATTCTTGGCTGGACGGCATGTGCTCCAAGTTCCCGCAGCTGCACGTTGAGCACCCACAACATAGTCTTTTGCTCCAGCATAGCTTCATCGAGCGCTTCCCAAGTGACGTCGCGGACTGTATCGTCGATGTCGTGTAGATCGCCTTCTGTTAATGAGATAAGTTCCCCTTCTAATTTGGAAGCGTTGGTCTTCTTCTATGCCTTCGCGCATTCTCTCCGATGCGGCCTCTTTAGGGGTGAACAGGTGGAGGATGGCACTCCACCTTCCATCTCTGCATCCCTGTCATGTTTTGGGATTACCTGTGGCATGCCCCCTATCGTAGTAGCACCTCCTGTGGTCTACTTGCCTATGGAAGTTGGCATCGTTTCCCGGGCCATCCGAACTTTCGCCACGTGTTGTTGGTTTCGTTTCTATTGTGCTACGTGCTTGGCCTCAACCTTCTGTTTTGAATAGCAGCCTCATCGTGTCCCACTACATCTGGTCTATGCCATTATGGTGGCCAGGTCTCCATTACTACATAGACAGCTTCGTCGGTATTAATGAAGGGAAGTGTTTCCCATGTCTGATAGGGGTCCTTGCGTGCCCTGATGTATACATGGTGCATATCTACCTTAAACGGGGTGATGCTCTTCACACTTTCATACACTTCTGTAGACATATGGGGTTGCTGATTGATCCACTATCGAATGATTGTGTCCATAAATATCCAAAAGATCCTGACCCTGATGATTCTTTTGGCGTCCTTTGTCACCCAAAGTGATGCGAATGTTCAGCCTCCAGCCACTCCTCGTCCAACGAGGGAAATTGAGAATCTTCGGGTAGTTCACTTGTAACCAGCATGATGGATAACAACAACCACGCATAGTGGAAGGCCTTACCCTCCTCCTGAGCCTCCCTGTAGTTGGTGAAGAATTCATCACATAAAAACTGTGCCCAATTAAACCGCTCCGCTGCTGCGCATTGCTCAGCTAACACGACGACCACTACTGGGACCTTGTTGCCACAACATTTCCTCATTACTTTCCCTGCCAACAACTGGGTAGCCACGTGGACCCCCTTATCCTGGATACTATCAATAGCATATCCCCACTGCTTTTTCTCTAATTTTAATTTCTGCTTCAGGGCTTTCTTCATTGCCAGGTCACCCTTCATACCAACTATGTCTACAGGATTCCTTCCGTCACAGGGAAGCTGAGTAATCCTATGAATAAGTTCCACCGTGATGGGGACGAGTTTATCTATCCACAAGTATCCATCATGTACCAAGCATAGTAATTGTCTAATGATCAGCATTGTAATGGGGGGCCTATGAAAATGCGGAATTGATAGGAGATAGAGTAAACCAGCCGCCTCCACTTTCTGCAGCAATTTCCGCGGCTGTAGTGTCGTAACCACCCCCTCCATGTACCACTTCATCGGTTCGTTGTTCTCCAAGTGGGGGAATTTTTCAGTATCAACCAGGTCCCAGTCTTCAAATTTGATGATCGGGATGCGTCTGGTCGCTGATCCTTTGAATGGGATCCCTAGAGGGAGAGTCAAGGTGATGAGTATGTTATCCACAACATCTAAATCTTCAGCGACAGTAGCCTTCCCTTTCCTTAGAGGAACATACTTAGGCCGTTTTGCTGGTGCCCAGACTTCTTCCCTTACCTCCTCAGGTTCTATTTATTTGACCACGGTCGGAAGGATCTCTTCCTCATCATCACTCTCAATCGTAATGACTTTGCCTTTCTCTTCCATCTATAACTTGCCAATTCATGGACTTTGCGGGGATGTTCAGACTGGTCTTGCAACCTATTTGTTATTCCTGGTCCACGGTGTCCGAGGCAATTTAGGAATCTCAGCTGTACTTCCTTCCTGCAGTGGAGGGTTCCGCGGCACCTCCTTGGCCATTTCTTGCACATTAATGGGGCTCTCCTGCATGTCCTTTGGAAACCTTTTAAACCACTGGCTATTTCTCAGGAGTGACTCATCTATCTTCCTCCTATCAGTTTGAGAATAGTATGGTGTAAGATGCAAAGTGCTGAATGTGGTTTGGATCCAATCTTTATATGCATGTTCGAATTTAAATTCGACCGTTCCCTCCATTCATGGCTCATTAATGTGAATTTGGTGGTAACTTCCTTCATCCCTGTGCCATGATGGCCTGACGTTTGTTCCTCAATGCCTTAATTGGGATATCTTGTCATGAACAATATCTGCAACGGTCATCTTTCATCCTTTCCTTGTGGCAGCGCAGTCCCTGGTACGCAGACACTTTCTCTGCTTCCTCCTGGCTTTGCACACCACGACCAATTCCTACAACCTGCCTACAGACTTCTTTTGAGTCTTGCGCCCTCTTTCAACTGCGTGGAGCGCTGAGACTAGGCCTCCTACGGATAGTCAAGTGGACGCATGCCTTGTGCGAGCCTTCATCTTCCCTGCTAGCCTAGACTACGCGCACCCCTCGTATACCATCGAACCAATTCGCACCGTGCATTATGTGCGTTTAGGAGGGTGCAGTGGCAACCATGACAGCAAGATCATAGGGCATTCAAGTGTCGTAGGAGGGACAGCCAGATCCAGTTCCTTGATTTTCACATTCGCATGGCCTATTTGCATAACTCCCATTTGTATTTGGCTAATTTCCTTGTCCAGCTCTATACTTTTTTTTCTAGTTGTGTGCATTCTTCATTCATTTCGTGAAGCCTTTCATTGCCACACCGAATGGTTCCAAGCAACCGTCAGATTTCCGCATCCCTAGCTTCCGTGGTGGTTATGATCAAGGAAGGTTCTTCAGTCTGCTTAGGTCCATCTTGTCCCATCACCTTCGCCCTCTGTCGTGTGTGGCTGGTCTGATAACTCCATCGACCCCTTGGTACACGCAGATTCTTATTGACTCATCTATGTGTGCAAACACTCTGCATGCCTCCCCCTAGTGTCCCGATCACTTGTTCGTAGACAACTGGAATGCGTCATTGGTCCTGTTGTCACGGTAGACTCAGATTTCAAATTCCTAGTCGAGGGGTTGTTCACACAACGTTTCTCCACATTTTTTGTGATCGATGGATGTTTGTGTCCTTCAACTTTCCTAGTCCTCCTTGGTGCGGTGGTCGTGCACAATGCTCCGGGACGCGCACTGTGCCTGTTCCATGCTAGTCTCTTCTTTTTCCATCTATTTTTATCTTCCGCCATGCGTGCTGTGCCCTCATGGATTGGCACCTCCCTATCCTCGGACGTCATGTGTCACAGGGACATAGTCATCATATTACAAGTTAGTGTTGATACCTCCTGCAATCGTTTCTGCCATTGTTCCATCTCTTCATCAAAATCTGTTGTGAAGGAAATATCATGCTCCGATGAGGTTTTCCCATCTGCTATCGGATTCACCCAATCCTGGTCCTGCACTATTATCTGGTAGATGCAGTCTAGTTCATCATCATTGTCCTCCATGTGCACAGGTTCAGTGTAGCGCACACATTCGGCAGGATCCAACAGAACTACTACTCATAGTGGCTTTTTTTCGAATATCATCTTCTGATTTTTCAGGTTGATGACCCCATTCATGTCCATGAACCAGTCTATAACTAGCAATGCGGGGTACGGGTTACTGTCATCCACAATTTATATCACGTCGAAGTCTGTTTGTGTACTTAAACCTTCAATGTCCACGATTACCCCTTGCACTCATCCCATGGGTAAGATATTTTGTTGGTTGGCCATCTGAAATTGAATAGGAGACCACTACAACACTGGCCTGCCCATACACTCCCACATTTGTTTTGGTAATACATTCGTGTCAGACCCCAAATCTAGCATGACCCGATCCATCTCATAGTCCTCAATTTGCGCCATCAGCTACATCTCTCGCCCAGTATGCAACACGTACTTTCCCAGCTTCTGGATCACGCGTGGCTCCTCTGACCCTGAGCATCTAGAGATTAGTTGTTGCAGTCCCTTTACTACCTTGGTGTCATGTAGCAGCTTTCTACATGTCTCTAGAAAGGTAGTAAGCATAGATAGATCCATTCCCGCCTCAAGTTGGGCCTTACTACCTAAAGTAAAGATCTTTGCAGAGCTCTCCTTAGCTTCTTTGCCTGCCTCCTTTGCCGATTTCCTCTTAGATCCAAGTTCCTTTACCAAAACTCTGTGACCCTGCGAATCCTCTCTGAGATGATTCATCGTGTCTTTCCCCGTCGTCACATTGCTTCTGAGTACCATGTTTACCCTAGGTTCTCCTTTGTGGGGTTCATACCTCATCATTTGGATGTTTTGAGTCGGAGAAGGTTGTAACACCCCTTTTTCATGTATTTGGGTGATCAATGTCGGGAAGTCTACCATTTCATGATTGTTGGTCACTTTAATGGCTTATTAATTTAAACAACCAGTGCTACATGAATTGTCAACCCAGGGAAGTCTGTTTATTTCAAAGAAAACCACACACTATATATGCTCAATCCCAAAAGCAATAAAAAAGTTGTAGTATTGATTATTCTAATCACACCTTGCTTTAAAAAATTGAAGTTCGACTTTGAGTTACAACAAAAGCAATCTCTCTATTGCAGACAAGGAAATCTTGGATTACAGTTAAAAAGAACAATCTAGGAAGGGAATCAATCTACAAAGGGAAAGACTAGTTGTGCTCTAACAGAGAACAGGACCCTATTCCTCAAGCAGGAATCTTCAACACCTATTTCTGATTACTATGCTTCACAAACTCACTTTGGAAAACTAATTAAAATAATCATTGATTACCTATGAATGAATTTATGGAAACAATGCAATGACCAAGCAGAAACAGAGTTTCAGCAGTAGACTCAAAGTTTCAATAACACATAAGTAAATTCAGCAAATAGGAATTAACAAGGCATGAAAAAATAATACTTAACGCACTACAGAATTTAAGGAGTGAATCTTGTGATGAAGGTGGGCCCTTTCCTTCTCACAAGATTCCCGAGACAATGGAACTTAAGAGAAAATACTCAGAACAGTCTTTTATTCATCTGTCAAAGTATCATATTACAAAAAGATTCAAGTTCCTTGCTCCCAGCTAGACCTTCCCGTAATCTCCCTATATCCTCTAATGTTGATGTCTCCTCCTTTTAAAGAGAAGACATAAATTACAATTAATTACATTGTAAATCCTATTTTGACTTGATATGCTAAAATAGGATAACCGATTATTCCATTAACAAAATATTGTTACAATGGTTGTGACAATGCCTGACTTTGGAATACAATTGTTATGGCCCATGTAACAACTCCTTCGATGATCCCTTTCTGTTGCTACCAAATCTAAAAATGCAAATCACGAGCTATTTTAGCAACGTGATTTGTGCATTGTTCTAACTGTTTCAGCAACGTAGTCCACAATGACAAAATTGTTTCAACAACGTAGACCACAATGATATCTACAGTCTTCAAAATTGTTTTAGCAACTATCTGATCATCGATTAACTATGAAGGAAATGTAAAATTACATGTAAAATAAATCAAACATATAGTAATGAGAAGACATGGTATATACCTTGGAAAATATATTAAAGTGATAACATGGGCTGGGCTTTAATTATGGTTTGAAAAAGCATGGAAGATAACAAAATATGTGAGCAAAAACGGACAATATAGAGTCCTAACATCCCCCCCAACTGAAAGGGTTGCATGTCCTCATGCAAATTTTACTCTGAATCCAAGTCGGGGTACTGGGCTTTGGAGTGCAAATTACTTATGCAGTAACTGTAGAAGGTATTGTTAGCTAAATCTCTGAACCCATGGACATTTTGTATCTTCTGCCATGCTGCTGCTTCTTCCTTTTTAGTCAACCTGTAATGTACCTTATATTCCTGTACTGGCATCCATAGAATAGGAAAACAAAAATTATATCCTATCCATTTTTCAACAGATTGTTGAACACATTTGATATAGTCAGGTACCCTTGAGATTGCTGCTTCAAGATTAGTGGGACTAAAAGGGTTATACTCCTGCCTCTCCTTAGAGGATTGCTGCCAGAATAAGTTGTTTGCTTTTAAGGCAATAACTTTCTTAGTATTAACAAAATGTTGGCAATCGTGTAGCACTGTTGCTTGTAGTTGCCTGATGTGCTCACCCACCCCTAGTTCTTTCAAGAATTGAGAATATTCCCAAATGTGTTGGCATTATGGCATAGGTTTGGAGCTATGGCGCAGGTTTTGTCCTTGATGGCAACTCTCTTTGGTAACAGATCTCAGTTCAGGCACTCAGAAAGAAGAAAAAGACATATACGCAGGTTCATCTAGACGAAGACGCGTATACATGCGAGTTATACATTACAAAAGCGCGTATATGTTGGGGATCATACTTTTGGTCCATGGTAGTTAGTTCTTGGGATTTGAACCTATGTTTTGGACCATGGAATCTCGTCAGATGTGTTGATCCCTAGTTTTCTATTCATGGTATTGAGGAAGGCCTAAGACTATAAAAGAGGAGGGAGATCATGTGGCAAAGAATCATCTGAATTATTATTGAAGATCTGATAGAGTGCTAGAGCTAGTATAATTGTAATTGGGTTATGATGCAAATCTGGATCTGAATGAGGGAGGAACCTTAGCGCAAAAAGAAGGATAAGTTCTATTGATGGGTCATAATCTTTAAGCTTGAATGATAGTATCTTTGTATGATTTTGATCTGCTAGATGTGGCGCTTACTTGATCTACAAGTCTGATAATCTGGGTTAATTAATGATTGAATATCTGAAAGAGTGAATTATCCTTTATAGATCTATACGCAGGTTTAGTGAAGCGAAGGCGTGTATACACGCAAGTTATGTGAAGTAAAGAAGCGTATACGCAGGTTGTTCCATACACAGAAGTGTATGCACACTAGTTTCAGGTTGTTGAAATAGCGTATATACTCTAAGTTGTGATCTAGCTACTTTTGTCTATTGTTGTTGTGTTCTGGGTTCTGTTTTCTAGTGTGTGGTTTCTGGTACTGTGTTTTGGGTACAGCTGTCAGAGAAGTATCTACTTGATTCAGATCTAATTGGTGAAAAGGAGATTCGTTGATGGAGAAATTCTTGATGATTGTTTGATGTTCATGGATCCAGTCTGAAAATTTAAGAAACGTGGTCCCTGGAAGAAAGAGAAGGTTGTAGCCTTCTGTAGGCCAGCATCTACGTACTAGTATCTTGGCTAGTACAAGATCTAAAGGGGGTTGTAGCTCCCTTCCAGGAGAAGCTGGAGAACGAGAGAGGGTTGTAGCTCTCTGCAGGTTGCAGCCTGCGTACTGGTAAAAGGACTACACCAGTACATTGTAAAAGAGGTTTCTAATTAAAGAAAGATAGAGACAAATTGCAGCACGTGGTTTTCACCCACATTGGGTTTCCACCTTATATCTTGTGTTCTTGTGTGTGATTTTCTTTCTACTCTGTTTTACTGTCTCTGGTTGCCATTTATTTGATTATGCATCACAGATTAGCAATCATCATTAGAAAGATAATGTATATTAAAAGTTTGCTTTGAATACGCACGTTTCCTTCTGCATAGTTGCGTATATACGCAGGTTTAACTAATTGAAGTAGCGTATACAATTTTTTTTGGAAAAGGAATATTTGACTTGATAATACTGATTCACCCCCCCTCTCAGTATTATTTCCAACAATTGGTATCAGAGCAGGTCCTTCAGAAGAAGCTTGATCGCTTGAAGGAAGATCTTTCATCATGAGAAACTATGAGAGGGAAGCATCAATCAGGCCACCGATTTTTGATGGGACAAACTTCGTATATTGGAAGGTAAGAGTTACTGCCTATCTTGAATCTCTTGGCACAGAAGTCTGGGATATCATAGATATAGGGTATACTTTTCCATCAGCAACTCCTACAGATTTGGCTGAGAAAAATAAATATGAAACAAATGCAAAGGTGGTCAATACTCTATTAGGATGCCTATCTCAATCATAATTTGTCAAGGTAATGCAGTTTAAATCCACAAAAGAGATATGGGACAAGATAATTCTGAGCTATGAAGGAGATGACCAGGTAAAATGAGCAAAACTTAAAACCCTCAAGATTCAGTATGAAAATCTGAAGATGTATAATGATGAAAGTGTGGCTAATTATTTTCTTTGTGTAGATGAGATTGTTAATTGTATGAAAAATTTGGGTGAAGAAATAAAAGAGGCTGTTGTGGTTGAAAAAGTTCTAAGGTCTTTGTCCTCTATATTTGAATCTAAAGTTTCTGCTATAGAAGAAAAGGAGAATCTACAAAACCTTAAAATGTCGCAGCTGCACGGAATTCTAACTACTTATGAAATGAGGAAAGGAGGCTCGTTAGACAGGAGAGTAGCTGCCTTCAAGGCTTCAGGAAAAGGAGAGTACTATGAGTTAGGACACGTGTCAGAAGAAGAAGAAGAATCAAATTTTGTCAGAAATCTTCAACGGGGTATTGGAAGATTCAGAGGTAAGTTACCTTTCAAATGTTTTTCTTGTGGAAGAGTAGGTCACTATGCTTCCAAATTTCCTCACCAGGATAAGATTGACAAGGGGAAGGAACCTGTTAGATGGAACAAGAAACAAAACAAGAAAAGCTATTACACTCATGAAGACGGTGATGGACTATCAAATAGCAATGAATATGAATGAGGTAATCACTATAAAATTTTAATGGCCTTTGGAGATGATGATTACATGGATGCTATAGATGTGGATGGCTTTTATGAAGAGATTTCTAGACTCAAAACATGTTTAGAAGAAAACAATATGATCATTGATACTCTGCAATATCAACTTTATGAAAAGGAAAAATCTCTTAAGAATTTAGAATGTGAAATTGTTGGCCTTAGAAAAGAAATTGAGAAGACAAAGGCCCTTAATCTTAAATTTGTTAAAGGATCTGAAACTCTGAATGAGATTATCAATGTGTAGCGTTCCCCTCTAATCAAGACAGGTTTGGGGTATAATGGAGAAGCATCTCAAGCTTCCACTTCCAAAAGTTATCTTGATGCAGCAAGAAGGAGTGAGCAAAGGCCTAATAGAAATCATCAGGTAAATCAGGGACAATCTTCCTCAAGAACAAACAAAGACTATCAAGAAAATCGGGGGCATGCTACAAATAGAAGCTACAACCAGCCACATGTAAAATCTTCCCAATTTTCTTCAAAAATGGATGTCAGTAGAAATTACAATCGGTTGGAGGATAGTCGCAGGAATTTCTTCAATGGCCAATGTTTCTCTTGCCATAATTTTGGTCACAAAGCAGTTCAATGCGTTGCCTATAAAACAATCATGACTAGAGAAGCTCAAAAACAAAGAAGTATGCCTGCAATCTTGAAGAGGACCTATAACAAATTTTCCACCCTTGATAGTGAAATTGAATGCTCTATTTGTAATAATTTTGGTCATGAAGATTCTGAATGCAAGAGTAGGTTTTGGAATACATCTCAGAAGGAACAAACCTCAAGTGCCAAAGCATGGAGAATGAAGGAACCGCAATCAGAAAGATGTGGGATAGCTTTGTATGTAGAAGGATAGGAAAATCAATGGTACATCGACAGTGGATGTTCAAAGCATATGACAGGTGATAAAGAAAAACTTGAATCATATACTGCTTTAGAAAAATGAAAGAAAGTTTCTTTTAGAAATGATACCCTTGCAGCCATAAAAGGAAAAGGCATTGCTCAGTTGAAAGAGAAGGTCAGAGCTAGAAATGTTTTGTATGTTGATGGCTTGAAGCATAATTTATTGAGTGTCAGTCAGATGTGCGATAATGGAACCGAGGTAATATTTCGATCAGATGGGTGTAGTGTTCGTGATCTTGATACAGGAAGAACAGTAATCAAAGGCAGAAGAACTCCAAATAATCTATACATATTTGAAGAAGGAGAATAACAATGTTATTTGAGAAAGAATGATGAACACTGGTTATGGCACCGGAGGTTGGGGCATCTAAGCTTTTCACAAATAAGGAAAGCATGCAAATACCAGGTAGTCCGTGGTCTTCCAGACATCAAAATTCCAGACAACACCATATGCAAATCATGTCAGTTTGGGAAGCAAACCAAAACTAACTTCCCTAAGAAGGAAGGATCAGCAAGCAGGCCTCTTGAGCTAGTCCATACAGATATGTGGTCCATTTAGGACAAGGTCACCTCGAGGAGAAGAATACTTTATATTATTCATTGACGATTTCTCCAGGATGGTTTGGTTAGGACTTATGAAGCACAAGGACGAAGCGTTCGAAAAATTCCAATCCTTCAAAGCCTTGGTTGAAAATGAATCATATTACAAAATTAAGTGCCTCAGGTCCGACATAGGTGGGGAGTTTATCTCAAATGAATTTTTCGATTTCTGTGAAGAACATGGAATAGGAAGGGAATTCTCTACAACTAGGAATCCTTAGCAAAATAGAGTGGTGGAAAGCATGAACAGAACGATCCAACAAATGGCTCGTGCTGTGCTTGATGAGTCTGGAACTCCCGCAACCTTCTGGGGTGAAGTTGCATATGCTGTGGTTGTTATTCTCAACAAAACAAATGTTCGAGTGAACAACACTCAAACTCCGCATGAGCTCTGGTATGGTGAGACTCCCTCAGTAAAGCAGTTCAAAATTTTTGGGAGAAAATGCTATATTAAGAATACTGATGAACAGCTTGGAAAACTTGAACCTAGAGCAGATGAAGGCATTCTCCTTTTTTATTCTCCCTACAGCAAAGCATATAAGTGTTATAATAAAAGACTTGGAAGAATTGTTGACAACATTGATGTAGTGGTTGATGAAAATGGATACATCCCTAGGCAAGTAAATCTTGAAGATATCGAAGAGGATGAAGACTACTCTCCAAATCAGACTAATGATGAAGAAGAGACCCATGAAGAAGAAACTCATGAGGAACCAGAAGAACAGATAAGGATAGAAGAAAAGACTCCTTCTAGGTATGTTCAAAAGAATCATCCAGAATCACAAATTTTGGGGCAAAATGAGGCTGGCATACAAACAAGAAGAAAAATTACAGAAGCCTTGAGCTATTTGGCATTACTCTCCTCCACTAAACCACAAAATGTAAGAGAGGCTTGCAAAGATGAATGATGGGTCAAGGCAATGGATGAAGAACTTGAACGAATCGAAAATAAAAACACTTGGGAGTTGGTTCCTAGACCAAAAGATAAGAATGTCATAGGAACAAAATGGATCTTCAAGAACAAATTGAATGAAAATGGGGAAATTATCAGAAACAAGGCCAGACTTGTTTGCAAAGGGTATGCTCAACAAGAAGGAATAGACTTCGAAGAAACTTTTGCTCTTGTTGCTAGACTTGAGGCCATCCGAATGTTCCTTGCTCTCTCAAGCTTTCAGAAGTTCAAAGTATTTCAAATGGACGTGAAATCAACGTTTCTGAATGGAGACTTAGAAGAAGAAGTGTACATTGAGCAACCAGATGGTTTCATTCTTGGGAATGATCCAAATCTTGTGTGCAGACTAAAAAAGGCTCTCTATGGTCTTAAACAAGCTCCAAGGACTTGGTACTATCGCTTGGACAAATATCTTCATCAACAAGGTTTTTCAAAACGATCAGCAGATAGCAATCTTTATATAAAAATTGAAAATGACAAATTGCTAATACTTGTTGTGTATGTAGATGACATTATCTTTGGCAGCAATGAAGAGCTTTGCCTTGGTGATGCAGAAAGAATTCGAAATGTCTTTGCTTGGAGAACTGACATACTTTCTTGGATTGCAAATCCAACAAAATGAAGGCGGTATCTTCTTGTCTCAAACCAAGTACCTCAAGCAGATTCTGAAGAAGCATGGCATGGAAGATTCAAAACCAGTATGTACCCCGATGGTTACAGGATGCAGTCTCAGTGCAAATGATGAATCAGCAGCAGTGCATCAACCAACCTATAGATCCATGATTGGAAGTCTACTTTATTTGACAGGTACCCGACCAGACATCATGCATGTGGGAATAGTTGGAAGATTTCAGGCAAATCCTATGGAAACTCATCTTTAGGGAGTGAAGAGATTTTTCAAGTATCTTCAAGGAACTCAAACTATGGCTTATGGTATCCTAGAGATACAGATCTCACTCTTCATGCTTATACAGATGTAGATTGGGCTAGAAGTGTGGATGACAGAAAGAGCACAAGTGGTGGTGCATTCTTTATGGTTTCTAGATTAGTATCTTGGTTCAGCAAGAAACAGAGTTCGATTGCTTTATCTATAGCTGAAGCGGAATATGTGGCAGTTGCATCTTGTTGCACTCAACTCCTTTGGATGATGCAAACCTTGCAGGATTTTCAGATCATTTGGACACCACCTATCTCCATCTTATGTGATAATACAAGTGCAATCAGTATTTCAAAGAACCCAGTCATGCATTCAAAGGCCAAGCACATACCGATCAAGTATCACTTTCTCCGGGAACAAGTGTTGGAACAGAAGGTCAAATTGGAGTATGTTCCTTCTAAGGAACAAGTGGCTGATATTCTCACCAAACCATTGCCCAGGGAAACTTTTGAATATCTCAAACAGAAGCTGGGAGTAGTTGATGCATCATCTTGCTGTTAAATCTTGTCAGTTTCAGAGAAAAATGAGTGTACGCGTATTTCTTGAGGAGGATCCACGTTCATATGCCTATTGGTGCAGAGAAAGTCACGTATATGGAGGTTTGATGGATATCAGAAGGGACAGGCTCTGGTAGGAAGTTGTCTGATATGGGTCTGAAAGAGACCATCTGGCACTGGTTCAGGGGGAGCAGATAAACTTCTAATGATAGATTGTTGGCATTGTCTTAGAAGCTTGTGGTTCTTGCTCACAACTGTTGTTGGTGGAACAATTGCAGAGGGAAAATGGAAGGAAATCATGGTTGCTGTTCTAAAATGATGACTGACAGATACTGCTGCTATCAGTTATTGGTGACATTCATAAGTCTTGCTCTACACAATTCGTCTCTATGTCATGTATCTCTTTTATGGTGTCAAGGTCATGTAACCGCCTATTTTGGTTTCCCCACTATGCTTGGGATGAAGATGTAATGTACTTGGTTTTCATATATAATTTTCTGTTGTATCCCCACTTGGTTGGGTGGATGATCCCCACGTGGTTTGGTGAAGGATGTATGTGTTGAGTCTTTTGGTGATAGGAAGGTCTTTTATGATGTATATGTCATAGTTCGTCTTGAAGAACATCTTTTGTAGATCTTGCCTACTGTCATGGGGAGCATGGTCAGCACAGCAGGGCATAGATTTCAGCGTGTACTCAGGAGGAGCACAAACCTTTGCCCTTGATGACAAAAGGGGAGAATGAAAGAGGAATCTTGAGGAATCTTGGTGTTGCCATCAAGTCCAAAGGGGGAGATTGTTGGCATTATGATTCTAGTTTGGTTCTATGGCACAAGTGTTGTACTTGATGGCAACTCACTCTAGTGGTAGATCTCAGTTCAGGCACTCAGAAAGAAGAAAAAGACATATACGTAGGTTAATCTAGACGAAAACGCGTATACACGCGGGTTATACGTTACAAAAGTGTGTATATGTTGGCGACTTACTCTTGGTCCATGGTAGGTAGTCCTTGGGATTTGAACCTATGGTTTTGGACCATGGCGACTCGTCAGATGTGTTGATCCCTAGTTTTGGGTTCATGGTAATGAAATGTTATGGTTTTGGACCGTGGTATTATGGAAGGCCTAAGACTATAAAAGAGGAAGGAGATCTTGTGGCAAATGATTATCTGAATTATCATTGAAAATCTGATAAAGTGGTAGATCTGGAATAGTGGTAATCGGGTTATGGTGCAGATCTAGATCTAATTGAAGGAGGAACCTTAGCGCAAAGAGAAGGATAAGTTCTATTGATGGGTCATAATCTTTAAGCTTTAATGATAGTATCTTTGTATGATTTTGATATGTTATGTGTGGCGCTTGCTTGATCTATAACACTGATAATCTGGCTTAATTAGCATTTTGGATATCTAAAAGAACAAATTATCCTTTATAGATCTCTACGCAGGTTCAGTGAAGCAAAGGCACGTATACATGCAGGTTCATTGAATGAAAATAGTGTATACGCAGGTTGTTCCAAACACAGAAGCGTATGCACGCATGTTGTAGGTTATTGAAATAGCATATATACTTTAAGTTGTGATCTAGCTGCTTCTATTTATTACTGCTGTGTTATGGGTTCAGTTTTTGGTGTGTGGTTTTTGGTACTGTGTTTTGGGTACAGCTGTCAGAGAAGTATCTACTTGATTCAAATCTAATTGGTGGAAAGGAGATTGGTTGATGGAGAAATTCTTGATGTTTGATTGATGTTCATGGATCTAGTTTGAAAATTTATGAAACGTGGTCCCTGGAAGATTGTAGCCTTCTGTAAGCTAGCACCTACGTACTAGTATCTTCGCTAGTACAAGAGCTAAAGGGGGTTGTAGCTCACTCCTAGGAGAAGCTAGAGAACGAGAGAGGGTTGTAGCTCTCTACAGGTTGCAGCCTACGTATTGGTAAAGGACTGCACCAGTACATTGTAAAAAAAGTTTCCAATTTAAAAGAAGATAGAGACGAATTGCAGCAGGTGGTTTTCACCCACATTGGGTTTCCACCTTATATCTTGTGTTCTTGTGTATGATTGTCCTTCTACTCTGTTTTACTATCTCTGGTTACTGGTTATTTGATTCTGCAACACAGATTAACAATCATCATCAGAAAGATAAATTAAATTAAAAGTTTGCTTTGTATACGCGAGTTTCTTTCTGCATAGTTGCGTATATATGCGGGTTTAACTAACTAAAGTAGCGTATATTATTTATTTTTGAAAAGGAATTGGTGACTTGATAATACTGATTCACCCCCCCTCTTAGTATTATTTCCAACAAAGAGAATAAAAATGGTGGTCCGCTTTCAGCTCTTTTCCGAATGTTTAAAAATAAAAAGTTGGTTGGGATTTTGTCATTTCGAGCTTGTTTTTGGTTATGAAATCTCGTGTCTCCAATCAGTTTTCTACTTTTCCGTGTCGGGAACACTAGTTATGAAAATTACTCCTTGGTCGAATTGGTCAAGCAGTTCTCTCGAGTATTGTTTTCTACCTTTTCGGGTTTGAGCGAAAAAAACTTACGAAAAGGGCCCCCCCTGGAGTTTTCTTTTCCATGTCTTTTTCAAACTCTCTAAACATGAAAAAGACTCCAAGATTTTTCCTATGTCAGACTTGTTAAACCCTGACGACATTGGACTCATCACCATGATGAGTCCCAAGCTTCTCCTCCCTAGGGCTCATTAAAATTTTACTAGGTTGGATTTGTCCAAAGGACAAACTTATACTGCAAGCATATGTTATCCCCTTCAAGCTTGTTTTTCAAAAATAATTGGGGTACTCACCAGCAATGGTGGGGGGAATTTGGAAATCTTCATTGGTTAGTTACGACAGCTAGTCACTCTTGAACATCGACAATTTTGCTTCTAGCCAGGTTTGGGATATCCTCACATCATCATTTAGCCTTCCGGGGTTTGGGATTCTGGAGACGTGTCGCCGATATGTTCAACAGTTTAATACTTCTGCAGTTTTCGCCCTTACCTCCTCCTCTGATTCTCAGTTTCATCCATACTCATCTTGTTCCTTGTCTCGTGTCATTGATGAGGGAAACATTATGGCCCTCCAGATTTCTTCCTGTCGACACCAACTCATTATCCAGGAAGTCGATCTAGAGATTCCTTTTGGTACCTTGGAGCTTGCATGCCTCAATCGCAAGTTCTTCGCACTTGACGATAGACTTGCATCATTGGTCTTCAATTGGGTGATTCCACAAGTGTTCAACTCTAGATCATTCTTCACACTTTGTGGATTGTACTAGCAGTACCTTGAGAACCATTGACATTATTGGTGGTTTCTCTCGTGCTTGTTAACAGTTTGCATCATTGGCCAGTAATCAAGAGATTTTATAGTATGCTCGACTTCAACACATCTATTCGCATATTAGAAATTGTACTATGATCGGTTGGGATTCAAGATCCCAGACTAAGATTACATAAGTTCACGTTGCGTGGATTAGTCCATGATTACATACATGACTCTTTGATTGGATGTCTGCGACCATACCTAAGTCTTTTTGGATGGCTGCGACCATACCTCTATCTTTATATATGGTCTTATCGACTAGGTGGCTGCATCCATACCTCAAACCAAGTTTCATATGTCTTTTGGATGGCTGTGTCCATGTCTTGACTACATGTATTTCACTATCAGAGATATCAGTTGTACTTGCACTTGCAGGTTTTCAGTGATGGTGTTCTAGTTCAGTTATGATTTCATAAAGCATTTCACCCCTCCCACTCTCTCAAGCTTCATGCTTTAGGGGGCATCTATTACATAGTAATTTGTCACTGGCCTCATATCCCCTTATCTCAGATAGAGTCAGTCTCTGAGTGATATCTCCACTGTGTCATATGTCAAATAAATATGTCCATATCTTCCCACTTATTCAAGAAGATTAAACAAGTTCTCTCTAATCCTGAAGATTGACCCTTTTACCCATGTTTCTGCATTGTCACAAGTAAACATCATTCTGCCTGCGACGATTCTTTGTGATGAACTATAAGGTCATGATGTCGTCACATGGGTACATCTGTTTCCTACAATGGTTGAATTTTAGGGCTCAACACAAGTCCTAAAGATCTTTATTGCGACGATGGCTCTTCTTACACTGCTTCATTGTGATGTCGTCGGTGGCACTGGTGTATGACTTGCGATGATCCAGATATGGCGAATTAGTTCAAACAAAATGCTTCTAGGTGATTCTATAACTAGTTGTTGGATCAAGGGAGTTTTCCTTTCCTCCTCTGGGATGATGGTTCCACCTTTTGAGAAACCTCCCTTGAGGATAAGCTCCCTCTCCCTCATTTTATGGAGACCCTTCCTCTTATAAAAGCACTCCCTATTGCTATGATCAGCTATTTTTTGGGATTAAGCAAATTAGCTAGCTTTGGTGTGAGTTTGTAGTGTGAATTGCTCATAGTTTAGCAATTGGTTGTGGATTGCCTTAGCTTTGTATTAGAGCTTGTGAGTGAGAGAGAGAGTTATCATCCATTTGGGAGACCCTTTTGAGAGTGAATGCTTGAAGAAACATACTGGCTGGACCCTTTAAGAAGGCTTGCGACGTCAAAGCTTGGTTTTAAGCTTTGCTTTTATTCATTTTAATATAATCAATGGTGATTTACTATGTCTTGTGTAAAATATACTTGATAGCTTATGGTTCCTTGACTCTGTAAGTAAGTAGATCATTGTTGTATTCTGTTACATGTTTTGTTGTTCTCTTGTGTTGCTTCAGGTAAAATTGCTCATTGAGGAGGAGGAAACGATAGTTGAAGCGACGCAATGAAAGCTCCATCGAACAAAGATTTGAGGTAGGCTCTTTCAACAATGATTGTTTAAGGAAATTAGCTGTTGTTTTGTCTTGTTATGACTAGACCCACTCTAGGGCTAGAGGGGTTGCCTCTGTCCATAGAGGGAACATTTCCTACATCACATGGTGATATCCTGACTTCAAATCAATCTTGCTAGAATATTTTTCCCCCTTTAGTTGGTCCAAGAGGTCATCAATCCATGGGATCAGGTACCTATTACAGACAATGATATTTTTCAGCACTCGATAGTTAATACAGAGTCTCCAAGTCCCATCCTTCTGTTGTACCAACATGATCGAGCTCCCACAGGGCGATGAACTTGGACAGATGTGACTTTTCTGCAGTAGCTCCTAAATCTGCCTCTTGATTTCATCATTCTCTAGAACGGAGCACCGATAGATTGGTCCACCAGGCAGTGATGCACCTAAGGTCAGATTGATGGAGTGCTTGACCTGACAGTGCAAAGGAACCCCTGCGAGGGAGGTGAATATGTTCATGTACTCCTCCATGACCTTGTCCATTGTAGTTTTCATGCGGAGGGGCCCTGTCTGGAGGTTGTGGCCATCGTCTTCTTCTTTCCTTGAGGGCATATCATCAGGAAAACAAATTTCTCAGTTTTGGAAACAATCTTATTACATTGTTTTGCAGTAATCAAAGAGATGTCGGTAGGCTGTGCTACCTCTGGTATCCTGTACAACTTAGTTCCCAAAGTAACAATAATAGCACGGGGCCTTGATTCATACACAACATGTCACTTCCACAAGTATGATTGTACTAGTAATACATCACAAAATTCAAGGGGAGAAATGTCACACAATACCTCATCCGTGGAGGGCTTGATGTTGTATGGAAGGTGACACTCCTAGCTTACGCGAAGATCTCATCCTTGGTGAAGCTACCTGATGGTGTATGGTTGTGGATGTGCTGTGGTTGGTAAGCCCAGCCACTTCATGACTTCTGCTGAAATGAGGTTCTTTTGGCTCCCACTGTCGGAAATGAACTGTATCAGGGAGCCCTTTACCCAAATCTGGGAGTGGAAGAGACGCTCCTCCTCCTTTGGATATTCGGGTTCCTCCTTCTGGATCTTCATGGTGGCAATGGTGGCGTTAGGCTCCACATTGATAATCTACTTCCCTCTGTCATTCCCCTTTTTGGGTTCTGACTCAGAGTCACAACCTACATCTGATTCTAAAACCTTTAGCTCAGCCACCAGTGACTGCTTGGCCCAACACTCACTTGTGTTGTGAATGGAGCTCTTATGAAACTCACACCACTTTCCTGTGTCATTTTTTGGCTTCGTAGTGTTGTTCTTTGCTTGCAGCTTTGGAGAGTTGTCTTGGGCCACCTCACCTTGGCTTTTTCCTTTGTTCATCAGTTTGGGGGCACCTTTTCCTTGCTTCGAATTTGCAGATCCAAAGTCTCGCTTCTTCTATTTAAACTTTTGCTCGACTTTGATGGCATATCGGTATGCAGTGTTGAGCGAGGAGATGTTCAAGAATTCTATTTCTTCCTAGATGTACTTGTGCAGGCGGTCATGGTATTTGAATGCCAAATTCTTCTCTGAATCCTTGATACCCAACTTTGTGCAAAGGGTATGGAAAATATTGGTGAACTCTGGCACGTCTTGGTCCCTGCCCTACCGTAGCATGGTCCACTTTATGTATTGATCCTCATAGCTTTCGATAGGGTAGTACTACTCCTTAATGGAATCTCGAAATGAATTCCAAGTGGGTGCAGCCGAAAATAGTGAGCTTGTACTTTCATCCTTATGTTCGCAGTAGGTTTCTCACCAGTGCTTGACGTGGGGGGTTGCTTTGAGAAGAGTGAAAATAATCTTTTCCCAACTGGAAAAATCATGAATAGAAAAATAACCCTATAGCAGATTTAACCATTTATCGATGACATCTGCATCTATCTAACCCTCGAATATGGGGATTTGAAAATTAACTTGTACCTTAAACAATGTGGCGTCTCCAAAGTCTCTGGTCGAAGCCAATGCGTCGCCCCTGGATAGCCATTGAAGGATTTGGGAAAAGTTTTCCATCATCGCGTTCCTTTGTCATTCAAGTGCTTCTTCAAGCAAGATTTTGATAGGATCTCTTGCCCCCTCATCTTTCTTTTCATTTGCCATGGGAGGCCGTCGGGATTTGCGAGGCTGCTCTTATAAAGTTTCAACCAATTCAAGCCCCAACTACTTATATCCCGACCTCATTGGGGACATGCAAAGAAAAACAGAGAAAAACACAGACCACTCTAATACCACTGATCCAAATTTAAATAGGAATGCAAAAAAATACAGAGATAACCATATACACAAAGATGCAACAGAAATAATACTTCATTTCATTAACTTAAAATATTGAAATATGCTTACAAATAGAAATGGAAATAAACCAGCTAGGGCGATCGTAGCTTATCTCTGAGAAGAGATGTGGCAGCTACATGCGTCTGAACTCTATTACAATGAGGCTTGAAGGCTTATTTATTGTTGAGAAATAATGGAAAACCCTAAACATCCAAAAACCTAACCCTAGAAGATGAAACGCCAAATTTTGGGCTTCGTTTGGGTAAATTGGTACATCAACTTCTCGGGGTCGTAACTTTGGTATACGATCTCCATTTGACGCGCACAGTATCTTGTTAGAAAGATCTATCCGAGAACTAAAACTTTAGGAAGAGAAACATTAGTCCATGGACCCATGTTGCTCCTAGGTTTCCCAAAAAAACATCATTTAGGGCCTCAAAACAGCTCCGGAAGTTCAGGAACCGAAAAACTACTAAAAATAGTAAATTGTGCTACAATTAAGGAAACCGAAAAGCTGAAAGAAACAATGGTGGGGGCCCAAGTGGACTTGGCAGGTGGCCACCAATATCCACCTGGATTAGATTTCAACTACATAATCCTTAAAACTCACATGCTACATCAAACATTTAAAAGGATCCTAGTTGATTATGGTAGTACTCCAATTTCATTCATAAGAGACTGATATAAAAAACCCATTTTTTTGTGTGCTCAATGAATAAATTTCCAATCATGATCCTAATGGAGGTATTATTAAATTTGGGAGAAAATGTGAAAATGTCTAAAACTATATGGGAGACTATCATCCGAAAACCCGTCTATTTTCCATTAATATGGGTGGTTGTGATATAATATTATGGGTAGAATGGATATACACATTGGACCGTACAATGTGGATTTCAAATAAATCTATATGAATTTCACTAAAGAGGGTCATACACACACCCTTTAAGGTATTCAGAAAGGATCCCATATAATAGTGAACTCTCATTGTATAGAGATGTTTTTAAAGAAAGGTTGTTTTGATATTATTTCCCAATTTAATGAAATTAAGTTATGGATAATCCAACACAAGAAATCCACCTAGAATTTTAGTTGGTCCTTGACAAATATCATCAGGTCTTTGATAAACCACATGATTTACCCCCTTCTTGAGAAGAGCATGACCATAGCATTCCCCTAATTCTAGGAATTCAACCATAAAATTTACATCCTTATTGACACCTTTTTTTATAAAAGAATTAAATAGATAAGATTATCCAAGCATTGATATATATGGAGGTCATACATCAAAGTACAAACCCTTACTCATCTGAAGTGGTTGTGGTGTTAAATAAGGAAGGAAGTTAGTGCATGTTTCCTAATTTTAAAGCTCTTAATAAGCTAAAAATCAAGGACAAATATGCCATCCTAATTATTTTTTATCTCATTAATGAAATTCGTTAATAATTTTTTTTTGTTAACCTTAATATACATTTAGAAAACATCTAAATTATGAAAAAATATACAAGCATCCATAAGATATTTCCTAGAGCACACGAAAATAATTATGAGTTTATAATGATGTCTCCAGCCTTTGTAATGCTCCACCCACCTTCCATAGCCTCATGGAAAAGATTTCCAAATCATTCCTTCAAAAAATATTGTTGGTCTTCTTCAATGACATATTGATCTATGGTAAAACATGAAAATCACACATATAACATGTTGGTAAGTCCTTTCAACTCTTCGGAGACATCCAATTATTTATGAAGCACTCCAAATACGTTTATGGGGCTTCTAAGGTTGAATATTTGGGTCACATACTAAGTGAGGAGGGAGTGCAAGTTGATCACAAGAAAGTGGAGGCCATGCAATATTGGTCTTGTCCAAAAAGGTTTGTATAGTTTTAGAGGATTCTTATGACTTACATGATACTACAAGAAATTTTTGAGAAACTATGGAAAAGTTTAGCTCTCTTAATTCTAGTCCTTTAAAATAATTCCTTTATTTATAGTTATGAATTAGCACAAGCACTCACTGCTTTAAAGGATGTCCTGTGCATTACTCTAGTATTAGTAGTGGTTGATTTTAATAAGATTTTGAAAGAGGTATATGAGTAGTATTGATAAAAGAAAAATACCCCTTGGAATTCACCAATAACTAAACTTGGTTATGCCAGAAAATCAAATGAAACAACAAGCTTATCAGCATAGATTTAAATGTTCTTTTTAGTAAAAGGGATCAAGTATTTATTCACCTATAACCTTATAAATAAACATCACTCAAAAACAACGTTTCCCAAAAACTATCTCTTATTTTTTGTGGTCCCTATCAAATAATACCATGCATTGGTTAGGTCACCTACAACTTGGATTTTCTACCCACATTGAGATTCATCTAGTCTTTCATGTGTCATGTCTGAAGAAGGCTGTGGGATAAAATCGTAATTTGTAGACCAAACTAATATAAGTTGGTGAAGAATGTTATGTTTGGCTCTAGACAAAAGTAGTATTGGATATTAAAGAGTGCTAGTTGCACCAATACGTGAATAGGAACAATTGATCTACTAGAAAGATATGAAACTAGAAGATGCTACATGGGAACCAACAGTTATTAATGTTCAATGATTTCCTCACCTTAAACATTGAGGAAAAAACTATTTTTAAAAGGGAGGGCATGTTTGGGTTCCACCCTAACATCGATACACAGGATACTCTATCTATGTATGAGGCCATTTTCCATGAATAAGGTCCCATAAATAGTTATTTAATATTCACTTATTGTAAAATGAGCTTAATAATACCCAAACTAGTTAGTAGGAACTCATTACAAGAGTGCCTCATTAGGAGAATTTTTAGGTCTAAAATGGGTCTCGTAAAAAAATAATAAAACAAGAATTAAAATGATAAAATAAGATTTATGAATTTTTAATTGAAAAGAAGAAAACTACCTTATTTTATTGTATTTTTTATTTATCTCCTTATAAATTCTACATCAAACAAGTGCCTAATCTACATACTTTTGAGTAGAACATATTTGGGAAAAAGTGTGTAAAGTGAGTACTTGTTGGATGTATAATTTAATTCTGTATCCAATGGGTTCCTACACTTGACATTTGAGTAACTTGTAAGTAGATAAGATGAAAATATAATTAAAAATTGTAGTTTTCTTCATTTCTCTCCAAAAATATTTACCCTCTAGATTTCGTCATCATCTTGATCTTATTATTTCTTTTAAAGTTGCTTTTTTTTGTAATTTGTTTTTTTAGGCCCAATTTTTGATAGGTGGCTAGGGTTCAATGTGAATAGACGTATATAGAGTTAAGGGAATTTTTTTGGAAAGTCAAAGGGGAAATGATCTCTAGGGTTTGCATAAGATGTGTATGGTATGGTTTTAGGTTTAATGGAGGCCATTGTGAGGAGAGATGAAGAAACCCTGGTACATGTGGATGAGGAGGATAAATAGTTGGTTGAATAGAATGAGCTAGGGTTCTATGTGAATATACGTATATAGAGTTAAAGGATTTTTTTTGGGAAGTCAAAGGGGAAATGATATCTAAGGTTTGCATAAGATGTATATGGTATGGTTTTAGGTTTGATGGAGAGCATTGTGAGGAGAGATGAAGAAACCCTAGTACATGTGGATGAGGAGGATAAACAGTTGGTTGAATATACTGAGGACATACTACACGAAGACAATATCCTTGTATTGTTAGGTTATAAGTGTAGTAGAAAAAGAGCATGAATTTTACATAAGTTTATGTGAGGTGGATTTGTAGGGATTACGTCGACCTCTCCTAGTCCCCTATGAGAGTATCCGCAAAATAAGGATGGAAACTCAATAATTTTCCTATCATGCTCACTTTCATTACTTTCCTAGATAGGGATTAACTCCTTTGAAAAGTTAGCATCCTCTCTGATGCTAAGTAGAGATGGGTAAGACATGGAATATATCTACCACACAAGCCTGTTTCTGGGAAAACTAGTGTCTATTTGATCTACTAGTCGCACTAAAGACGGGTAGCTATCTTAGAAAAAACAATTCAAAGTAACTTATGTTTTCCTTTATGGATGATAGATAAGAGAGAAGAAGAGAGAACCAACCTTAATCTTTCACTTGGCTCCTTGGTTGTTTCGTCTCTCCTTTGATAGAGCTTGCCACTCCTTTCTCACTTGTCCCACTTCAAAGAACATCTGTAGAGGCAAAGCAACAAACAATAGCGAGAAACTTGTCCATCTGGACAAAGATAACTTGGTTCTTTTCATGTTTAGAGAGTTTGAAAAGGGATGAAAAGGAAACTCTAATAGTCCTTTTTCGTGGTATAATCCCTTAAGTCCAAAAAATTATAAAATAATACGAAAGGGATGACTTTTTGATAGTTTTAACGAGCCGAAAAATACAAGTACTCGATCTTTTTGTAGAATGATCCCTCAAGTCCAAAAATATTAAAATGTAGAGGGATGGTGCATCTCTTTACTTTAACGAGTTGGAAAGGCTAGTAGCTCGGCAATCTTTCCATATTTTATGAGTCTAAAAAGAGCTTAAAAGAGACACGTTTTTGAGGAACAAGTGATGTTTTCGGGTAGCAACTAGTTCCAGGTAGGTTTGGAACTTCTGAAGCATAGCAGTGTAAAGACGGTGGCTAACATAATCACTCATCGCAACTATTCCTCAAAAGGGTAAGCAATCAAGTGGAGGCGTATGATCAGCTAAAAGAGTGGAGTTGATGGTGAGAACACGACCAAGGCTCAAAAGGTTGATAGCAATGCAATCACAAAGGTTATTTACCGAGGGTGGATTCATTTTTTAATGAGCTTGAATCTTTAGAAACTATGCTTAGTGCTAGGTTTATTTTTTAACGAGCTTGAACTTTGTGGAAACAATGCTCATTGCTAGGTTTATTTTTTAACGAGCTTGAAATTTGTGGAAACATTGCTCATTCCAGTCATCTTTAAGGATTTCTCTTATTAGTAGGTTCATTTTTTAATGAGCTTGCCCCATGCGAAACTTTGCTCAGCACCTTTTCTATGCAGGCTAGAAACGACCAACTACAAGACTAAGAGTTAATGAACTACTGAGGTTAGGTAGGATAGTTTCCTACAAAACATTTCCTTTGCTTTGCCAGGCTCTACTGATAAAGGTGAATGGTGGACCAAACCAATCACCTAACCTAAGCAATTGAACTAAAAGTTAGGCTAAAATATTACAGGGTTAGAGTTACACTGGTTTCTTGTCACTTGCGTAAGAAAAGGTTTGCATGCCCCCAGGTATAAAGAAGAGAAGAGTTTCTGAGTTACCATATGGAAGTCCTTACATTTAAGCAAGATTGTTTCATCTGCAAAGCAGACAAAACACTTTGTTGGCTTTGTCCATTGAAATAGACAAAGGTGAATGGTGTGGGTCGACACTTCCAATCACATAACCTACAAGGAAATGGTGTTTTGGACCAATCACATAACCTTTGAGGAGATCCTATTTCAGACTGATCCCATATCCTATATGGAAATGTTGTTTCAGACCAATCATATATCCTACAACAAGGAGATCCTGTTTCAGACTGATCCCATATCCTACATGGAAATGGTGTTTTAGACCAATCATATAACCTACGAGGAAATCTATCTTTTCATCTGGGTTCGCCTGCCGAAGCAGACCAAGGTGCATGCCCCCTAAGTTTTGTCACATTCACCGAATTACTCGCAGTAATTAGGTGGATGGACTGGAGGTTGGAGAGACATTCCTTGTGAAAAGAGACCATTTAGGGATGGTGTTTGACTCATAGTCATGTTTGAACCGGGAAACGAAAGTTGGTCAACAAGCTATACCATTCTGCCTTCATTCTGCCCAAGGAGTATATTGTAATATAGTGGCCCTTGGACTACCATTGTGTTCAAATGAATGGTTTTCCTTCTCAAATTTATAGGCAAATTTGGAAGGATTCCTAACAGTTGACTAGTTCCTTTACTAAAGCCTAAAAATTTTCCATTCTCAAGCAAAAGTGATGGCGAACCAAGCGCTTTTCAAGTAGTTGAGGAAAGGATACTCACAGAAGCCCCTTCATCTATGATAGTGCCAAACATGATCATTCTATAAACTTGTACTATGATTCGGAATGGTACATTAGATGGAAGGCGGGGTCCCGCTAGTAGATTCCAATCAAAGGAAATGACTAGATTGCTTTGAGGAGGGACCAAATAAATAGCCGGATGAATCTCTTGAAATGGGGAACTTCCCTCCTATGGTAAAGGAATGGGTAGATTGCCCCCATGTTCATCAGACTCTGTGTTAACAAAGAGAATTTGAATGGTGTCGTTCTCATTCTCTTTGGAGACTGTATCATCTGAAGGTGGACCTTTTGAAGGCAAGACTAGGTCGACTTTCATCTCAACTTGTTGACTTTGGTCCGGTGTGGACTCAGAGGATTTATCTTCAATGATAGGCGTTTTGACCGACAACAGAGGTATGTCAGTCAGATTTTCAACTAGCGATGGACTTGGCAAGAGTTTCTTGTATCTAGGTAGAAGTCACTGTAGTGAAGCAGGACGGTTATCCAAGACACTTCTAGCTTCATACAGAAAAGGACAATGGTGGAGGGCATGATCGCCTTCACACAGCCTACAAGTAAATATAGATCTTCCTTTTTGTCCATTGACTTCATTTTCACTAGTCAATGGTGTACTCTCAACATGATCGATAGAGGTTGATGACACTGGATGGGGCAAGCGGGGAGACTAGTCTCTCAAGATCCATGGGATGCAAGGACAATCTCACTGATAGTGGCTTCCTTTGCAAATTACACATGGATATTTGGGTTTGGAAGGTGCGGTGTGTGGATTTTCTCCGAACGATGCATGGTTGCCCCCTTGCACGGCTGGCTTCTTCTTCTTCTTCTTCTTCCCTTTCTTCTTCTTCTTAGCTACTTGGTTTTTAGTATCACTAGTTTGACCAAGTGAAGAGGAAGAAGGAGAGGGAGCAACTCCTGTATGATCTGGTAGTTGATTCGATTGTTGATCAATTACGGTGTTTTGAACAATAGAGGTTGAGAATAGCCATACTGGTAGGCCAATTGTGAGTCCTGGAAGGGACAATGTAGCCATATAAGGGAAACCAATATCACTCCAAGAGGAGAAAGGACTAGGATTCCCCCCAAGGGGAAATCCTTGATTCGTGGAGTCCATTACCTCAACCTAAGATCAACGAAGGAACAGGGGTGTTATTTCGAATTAAATGAATTTTATGACGCTTTGACACAACTTTCTTTTTCAATTTTTAAGAGTCGAGAAAAAGCTAAAGGTGACTCTAGTCGCCTTCGATCTTTAATGAGCTTGAAGTGACAAGTGCTCAGATGGACCTTTTCTTTTAGGGAGTCGAAAAGGAATGAAAGTGACTACTCTGGAAATCTAGATAAAGGGATTACCAAACCAATCACAAAACTGCAATATACACCTTGGTGGTAAATTAAAGAGAAATTACCAAGGACTTTACATATGGTAGTCAATCTTCCCAAATATTGTGTTCAATGCATTGCGATCGATACGGCGGCAGACATGGCTTCCTAAGGATAAAGGATATCAACCTATTGTGGTCTTCCACTATATACTTGACAGCACGGGGAGCAAAAGTCCGTACTGGCACTTGTCATATCAAAGAGGAGGAATCACCCAACCTTCAATGAAAACGATAGTTACCAGGTTTTATGACTCCAGAATACGTCTCTAGCCTAGACTTCTAGATGTTGTGCGTTAGATTCCAAAGCGTTTTTATGTTCATTGAGGTTTATTTTAGATTTGATATTTCTTAAGAAGTTTGCCTTCCAAGGTTTACCGCGTGATGTAGATGTAAAATTCCTAAATATGAAATCTAAAATTATAAACAGTCGTTTGTTTTTTTTTAGCAATGAAAATCCTAGCTACTAAGGAAAGAAAAGTATGATTCTTTCAACAAAGAGCAGAGAGCACGCACTAAATGCACTTTTCCTAAATCATTTTCTGCATGAAATCTAAATGCAAATGCACATGCATGTATTTGTTTTTTTGCTTCCTTAATGTGTGAATCCCAAAAAGGAAAACTAAGTACAGATCTAAACTATTTTCTTCAAAGCGACACCTTTAACAATTTCTTTTCAAAACAAAAGGAAGACTAAGACAACACTTTCAATTTCAAATGGAAAACTTCTTTCGACACTTCAAATATTGAAAATTCAAATCAAATACAATGGAAAAAGTACAATCAACTATCTAAAAGAGGAAGACTTTACGACACTCTTTTTCTTGACTCAAAATGACAGTTGCGACACTTTTGAATCAAAAGGCGACAGTTCGATTAAGCTACTTTTTGTAAATGAGGATTGTAAATGATGAAAAATGCATAAAAAAACATTCACAATTCCTTATCAATGGAGGCTCAATAATGTAAAGGAAGAAGGCATCAACAATGATATACTAATCATAAGCAGTGAAACTACTGAATAAAGCTGAAAATAGTGAAGAAAAAACTAAATTCTAGAGAGGGAAATAGTCTCATTCAATCATCGCACCTGTCCTTAAGGGAAACAGGGATGCATCTCACCTGCAGCACACAAGAGGTGCAATGCATCCAGACTGCCAATGAGAGATAGTGCGATGAACCAGAGAACAAAACTGAGCTTGGTTTTTTCTCAAAATTTGCAACTAAGTTCAGTGATTTAGGCCGAGCTTATGATGGACAGTAAACACAAAGTATAGAGGTATGATCTTATGAGGTTATTGAGCTACCACCAGGGCACTTAGGATGTTTACAAGTCAGATGTTCAGTTCATAAACCAACCTGGAGATTGACTGAAGCGGCATTGACCTACTTTGCAGTTGCATAGCAAAAGTAGTTCGAAGGCTAGTTGGCTTAACTTCAGGCTCCATATGTAGTTTATAAAGCAAACAACAGTAACCAAGAAAAAAAAATATTCGCTCCCCAGTGGAGTCGCCATTTTGTTTCCAGGAAAACTAGTGTCTATTTGATCTGCTAGTCCCACTAAGACAGGTAGCTATCTTAGAAACAAAAAATTCAAAGTAACTTGTGTTTTCCTTTATGGATGATAGATAAGAGAGAAGCAAAGAGCACCAACCTTAATCTTTCACTTGGTTCCTTTCTTGTTTCCTCTCTCCTTTAATAGAGCTCACCACTCCTTTCTCACTTGTCCTGCTTCAAAGAACACCTATAGAGGCAAAGCAGCAAAATACCATCAAAGCATAGAGATCTATACTACCATAAACAATGTAGAATCAGAAGTACATTAACCATACAATTGTATACACAAATACAAGATTCATAAACACACAAATATATGGAGGAAAACTCAAATAACTTTATTGATAGTAGAAGTAGAAGAGAGGATTACAACCCAGTTGTTTAATCCAGCATCACCCTCCCAGCATGAAAGCCCTCTTCACCTCATGAAAAGCAAGATCACCCAACAATACAATGTCTCACAGAGAAACCAACAACACTTCCTTACAAATTACAAAATTCCAGCCCTTAGATCTCCTTGATGAGGGATCCATATATATAGATATTTGTAGGGGGGTGATTCAGCTTCTGGGTTTTTGATTAGTTTCATTTCACTGATAGTTCTTGGTTCCACTTGGATATTTCATGATCTCTTACTCATCCTAGGCGAATTCAGAGAGGCAAGTGTCATATGAGAAGTTTCTAGAAGATTCTTTGGGTTTCCACTAGCAAACTATCTCTGCCATTTGTTTGCTCTCACCCATCACACCCTACAGAAGGCCTTTTCAATATGCATCACACCCCTTGTGTGTAATAGGTGAGATGCATCGCACTTTGACCAAGGAGCAGTCTGTATGGGTCAGTTTTGACCAGTTCTGAGTAGTTTTTCAGGTGGAACTTCTGGGAAATAATGTAATCAGTTGACCTTGACCCTTTAGGGTATGAGACAACACTTTTAGGGTTTTAAGAGCCCATGGTTTATTGACATATGTGATTGGGATTGCAGTGCCCAAATATGTCTATAACAAAGCCCCACTTACAACACATCTTAGTTTCAAGGCCTTTCATTTTTCCTACTAGAGTCCAAGTTTGTTTTCTTTGTAGTAAGTAGGTGGTGGAAGGGTTTCTCTACCTTCTTATGGTCATAGCTCATACAAAGAGGGGTTAGGTTTAATTGAGTAAGAAATTGACTTAGGAATTTTGGTAAGAGGCACAGATCTTGGATCCTAGGAGGTAAGAACCTTGAACTCACATGGCAGTCATATGAGACATTAAAGTACAAAAAAATTGTTTCTTTGAAAAATGATCTAAGAGCATCATTTGAAATTTTACTTTCCCGAGTTATAATAGGGTCTAGAGTTTTTTAGATTGATCTACTTAGGTATGAGGTTGTTTCTTTCAAATGACATGTAATGTAACCAATCTATTAATTTGACATATAGTTGGAGGAGTTGAGTAGTATTTTGGATAGTAGAGATATTTAAGGGATTGAATTTGATATTTTCAAGGAATGGAGGATATGAACCAAATTTTCATGGTTCAAATAATTCCTCAATGTTTCTATAAATAATTTTCTGGTAGAAGGAACGAGCAAGTAGAAATGATAAATAAAAGTTTATAATTATTTTTGAGTTTGGATCTGCATCATTTGGTATCATATCCCATGGTTGTGGCGATGTATTTGTGAGAAAAATGAGAAGAGAATTGCTTGTTTTTGTTGTTGTTGTTGTGAGTCCATGAGATTAACTTGTTCCAAAATTATATACAATTCAATTATGGTTAGATATATAAAACAGAGTTGAGGTGTGACATTGATAGAAGATATAAATTCTACTCAAACTAATAATGAGCCAAGAGGCTCATTCTATAGTCCAAAATACTTGGGTGATGTGTAATTTTGTCAGTTCTCAATGTGAATTTGACATGTGTCCCTTTTAAAATAAAAATAAAATAATCAAAATATATTGGTTAGTTTTGCTTAAAAGTATTATAAAACTTAGTCTCACTCTAATTATGCTTACTTTATTTGTTGTTGATATTATAACCCAATACAAACTAGATATGGTAAAATTATTTCACTCTCATTTATAAATAAAATATATCCATGTCCATATGAAATAAGATAATTTTATATCAACTTTTAAAATTCTTTTAAAGTAATTAAAACAAAAAAACAAATAAAATTGATATTATTTATATTTTCATATTTCAATTGGAAATTAAATAAACCATTTTATTATCCATCTTAACTAATTTACTTTAATATCAATTTTAGAAAAATCATAACATATATGTATATATATGAAACACAATAAAATATTTCATTGTGCAAATAAAACAAGTAATTGAAAGTAAAAAGATTCAATGTGGAAATAAAAAAGGTAATTGAATGTAAAAAGATTCAATTCCTTGTGGACATGTGTAATTAAGTCAACTCTTAATATAAAATTTCTATTTGACATTTAAAACATATTAAAAGTAATTAAAAATAAAAAGATTCAATGTGCATGGAAAAGAATTGAAAGTAAAAAAATTCAATTCGTTCTAGAGATGTGTAATTAATTCAATTCTTAATATCAAATTTCTAATTGACATTTAAAGCATATTAATAGTAATTAAAAAATTCAATTCATAAATAAAAAAATTCAATATATAAAATTAAGTAATATTGAGATGCATTTAAAAATATGTTTATAGAGAACAAATCTTTAATGTGAACAATGTAATCCATAAAAAAAAATATTTCAATGCTCATGTTGTTAAGATTTTAACTCAAGGGAAAAATTATATTTATCCAATAAAAACAAGAAACAAAACACATAAACAAAATATAATATGCACACTATATTTAACTTGGAAAACCCCTTCTCAAAGGAAAAACCCACCATAATTAAACGAGCAACAAAACACATAAACAAAATATAATACGCACATGACATTTAACATGGAAAACCCCATCTCTGAGGAAAAACCCACCCTAATTAAATTTCATTAGCCTTGGCCAAAATCTTGACTAACCCGACCAAGTGAGCCTTCACCACTCACCTCCCCGGCCTGCATTACAACGAAGTATTTCCATCCTTTTATGGGCTCCATTACATGTAATATCATGGGAATAAAACCATAAATACACAATACCATATGCCCCAAAACCATGACAATTTTACCTAGCAATTCCACCGTTAAACTTGACTTAGGGTTCTCGTCACTTTAGCTCGTACCCCCCTCATTTTTTTTACCTAGGGTATTTTTTAACCCAACATCCCCCTATCACTTAGGTCTAACCCAGACTTTACTAGTAATTTACCTAGTGGTATGTATGCCTTACGAGGTCTTACATCTATGTGCCTATCTACATGCAACATTTGACTCCATTATAATAATAATAATAATATATTTTTTCTTGTTTCCCCTTATTTCTGTCTTTGTCTTTGTATGACCATTCTCTCATCTCTCATGACCCATTTTATATGTTGTTCATCGCTTACGTTGAACCTTCCCATGAGCCATCCCTCACATTATCCTAAATCCACGATCTGGCCCCCAATACCACATTCTTGATGTGTCCAAGTAGAAACTCGCTCCTTACAACAACCATGAGACTCTTGGTCACTAGGATGCACTTCCACGTCTCCTGGAAAAGCACCCACACCATCATCACCAGATCTGCCCAAAAATATAACCATGCAGAACACCCGATCTAGTGCATACAGAAAGGTTATCTTTACCTCCCTGCTCTACTGGTTCATTTCTAATCCAACTGTTTCTCTCAAGCTTGAAAATTGCACTTGGATTTTTTTTCAACTTGTTGGTAGAGGGACCTCTAAGCACCATTTTCAGGCGCTATTAGGAGATGTCTTAGAAATATCTTTAATGAATGATCTCCTATAGGCTTAATGGATCAACTCCATTCAACCTTTCTACATTAAGGATAGCCCATTATTCAAATCTATGTAGCATAGTCACAACATTTACGATGTCGCTTTCCTATCACGACCAAATCATGACTTTGGAAAAACTTTGAGGCTCTAGCGATCTCTACCACATGGATTCTAGCCCCACTACAGATGTGTTATGCTACTTTTCTAGGTCCAACACCCTCTCTTATATGTCCGTTGCCACAATGTAATTTTCCACGCCTCTCGATATTAGACCTGACATTGATTTATCTGGCATTAGTATGAATATTTGCCTCATGGAGCTACCTTTCTCCACCATCAAACGTAATATTCCTCTTCAACATGGCCCTCACAGAACCAAGTGTTTCCTTTCCCTCATGTTTGTGCTATCAACTCTGGGTGTTTAGCTAGATGCACTTTCATTCTGTGTGGTAGCAATTTTCTTCCACAACCTATGTGATGAAGGAAATATCTCTAAATAGGAAACTCCATACTAATTCACCTTACTTCCCAAGTCCTTCTTACCCTTGATTTGCATTATATTCACCTAGTTTAAATATTTTGATACCCAAATCGTGTTTGAGTCGGTTCTCAGCTTCATATGCTCCAAGCACAATGCCCCCTGCTCAGATTTAGGTTTTTCTAAATAGATTAACCCTTGTAAGCAACTTCAAACCTCACTCTCATTTCAATATAGCCCTCCTCGATAACTACTTGTTGGCACCATTATACATCAAGGCATCATCGCCTCTCGACAATGCATCCATCTGCTACAGGTACATTTGCTTTAGGGCATTAACTTCAACCATGTATAGGATCCAATAAAATTCTTTTTGATGTTAGATCTGCATCAGTGCCTCTTACCTTGCTTTAGAGATCACTTGGTACTCGTGGCTATAATGACTAGGGATTTGGTGCATCCCTCGTAGACAGCTTCCTTTCACCTTAGATTTATTCATGCTTGTATGTAGCTTCACACAAACCTTTGATCATACTCTTGGAACACAAGACCTAAACTTTATTGCTTTATGGTCGAATTTTTTGATGTTGATGACAACCACCATTTTCAACATCATTTTGCACAACAATATCAATAGCTCACTGCTAGATACGCTATATAAGTTTCATCGATCTCTCCATACACCAGGCTAAATAACCGTGGGCAACAAAAACCAAATATGCTATATAATCTGCAACGATATCTCCATAGACCAGGACAAATAACCCTTGGCAACAAGAAGCATCTTCTAAAGCCAAAATACAACCTTCAACTTTAATACCAATTGTTAAGATTTTAACTAGAGAGTAAAATTATATCTATAGAAATTTATGTAAAAGAATAAAAACCAACAAAAAACATATAAGCAATCAAACATGCACATGATATTTAACCTAGAAAGCCCAAACTCTAGGGGAAAACCTACCTTAATGAAATTCCATTAGTCTGGACCAAAATCCTGACCAACCCGACCAAGAGAGCTTTCAACCTTTTATAGGTTCCATTACATGCAATACCATGGGAAAAACCATCGGTACACAAGACCATGTGCCCCAAAACCTTCACTGTTTACCCTGGTCAACCTTGACTCTAAACCTAAGTCAATTGTACCTAATAGGTATTAAATAAATTATTTCAATGTCAACAATTTACATACTATATATAGTTTAAAATAATAATAATAATATGTCTATATATAAAGTAATTGGAAAATTAAATTCTTATTGTGATATCATTTCAAGTATCATTATTTTATGTTTTGACTATTTATTAAGGGTTAATTTTCAATGGAGCAAATATTTGTTGCAATTGCATGTTTAAGTTATTTCATTCCATATATTCAAGTGATTTTCAAAGGGTTGAATATATTTATGCATTCAAAATTGCAATTTAAGAGAGAGATAATCCTTCATCTTAACCATCATCTATCAAATCCCTAAAGGGATACAATTTTTTTAAAATTTTGCATTATAAATAGGGATTGCAAGGCAAGAGATTTGTTTCCTCTTAACTCTTATTATAATCGTGGTCAAGATGGATATCAATAATAATATAAAATTCAATAGTAATTCGAGATATAAATAAGAGTTGAGGTGTAATATTGATATAATTCAATCATGATTAGAGACATAAATTGGAGTTGATGTGTAACATTGATAAAAGATATGAATTCTACTCAAAAAATTGATATATAATTCAATCATGGTTAGATATATAAAGCAAAGTTTACATGTGACTGATAGAAAATATAAATTCTACTCAAATTAGATGATGTAGTGGCTGTTGAAAAGCGATGTCAATACTCACATAGTGGAGTTTTTTTTAAGGTTTCATGCATATGAATTATGAACAAGAAAATGGTTGCATCGATAAACAATTTTTTGAGTTGATAGAGATGAGTAAAAAGTATATATGCATGGAGAGTAAAGAAGAAAATCAACTCTACATGCAACAAATATGCATAGTTCGGCACCATCCATAAACAATTTTTTGAGTTGATAGAGATGAGAAGAAAGTATATATGCAACGAGAGTAAAGAAGAAAATCAAATATATAGACAACACTACAACAAATATGAATAGTTGGGCAGTGAAGAAGATCAGATCTGTAGATGTTTGTGTATGGTAGGGTGCTCTTAGTTCTTTGCAATCAACTTCAAGTCTTTCCCAATTGTTGCATTTGTGAAATTTTGTGTGGGCAAACAAATAGAATTGCAGATCGATCTCTTTGATATGTTGCTACATGGTTCGGAGAAGCGTATTATGAGAACCTGGAATTGGTTTGTAGGTTGTGCACTATCTATTAAACAAGCTTTCAATGTAGAATACATTCATCAAGTAAAGAAGAAAATTCATTACACTAAGGAGGACATGAAAAAGGAAGTTGTATGATTTGAATTGACATTTCAAACAAGGAGTGTTCACACTGGGCCTAATTGAACAATATGTGATGAGCCCTAGAAATGGGTAACTATATGGGTTCATTCTACCTATTATTTTCATTTAATCCACCATTCTCAATAGTTTTGTGTATGTTTTTGAATATATTTATGTCAATAGAGTGAGTGGGGATGGTCACTTTGCCATGTATTCTAATGAGTGTTTAGTGCAGATATTTTGGACAATTTTGGACAAGGACCAGGAATTTATGAGCAAAATGATAGCCAAACTCGAGGAAACGGGGATGAGGACTTATAGGAGGGGTGTCTCCTTCACTAATGACCCCTTCCTCGAATTCTTCATCAACAGCTTGGAGTACAAAGGCCCACATTGATGATTCCAAGGGGCAGCCGAGCAAGTTAAGTAGGGCTGTTGTTATCTTCAGTTCTAGGCAGCCGAGTTCCTTAAGTTTTGGAGGACCGTTGGGAGTCCCCACTTGCATAAATATGAAGGCTTCAAGCCTTAGTAGGTTAGCCATTTCATAATATATTTTCGCACTTTTTATAAATGAAGATGAACCAAGTTTTGAACCAGCAAGAATTTTTTCTAGAGGGTTGAAGCTCTTGGGTTAGGGCCCAACCCAAGTTACCTAGCACCTCCTTTGTGTATTTATATGCATTTGCTTGCATTCATGAGATAATTTTTGTTGTTTAGGTTAATCTTGCCTTGTTAAATTAGGTTGCTTTTGATGGTTAGAATAATTGTTCTTGCTTCAAGTTGCTTAAGTAGTTTGTTGTAGTAAAAGAAATAGATCCAGAAAGGCCACCAATAGGTCTTGATCTCTTTTCTCCCTCCTTGGGACCATGATTTGAGGTCAAGGCACTACTACTGCCACCAAAAACACAATTTTTGCTCTTCCAATGCAATTTCTAGTGTGATATTTCGAGTTGGAGAAGTTGATATTAGTTTGGATTCACATCCTCAGATCATTTCATGTTCATTCACCATGGTTTTCTCGCATAATTTTATGTTCATAAAGTATTGTTTGGCAATTTTCTAGTTTTAAGTCAGAATTTAGGTTAAAATAGACCAAACTCTGTTTTTCAGTTCTTTCTTTGGTTAATTTTGAGAAGTAAGTGTGTAGATCTCTTGTAAAACATTCTAGCTCATCATTCCTCCATAACACAGCCTGTATCAGTTCATCTCTCAATATTTCCCCCACTCATTCGCCACATTTCACCAATCTACCTTAATTTCTGCATTTTTCCATAAAATTTCTCTTTTGTCCTTTGAACAAATCCAGCCATCTCCTTTGGCCCTGATCTTCTTTGACAAGTTATAGACTCCTCAACACCTTCATCAAACCTTCATTTCCCCTTTCCCATCATTTTTCCACCTCCAAACCTCCAAAAACCACTTTCGGCCTCCTCTTGTAGATCCTCCCGTAGGATCTCCTATAGATCCCCTACAGCGTCTTGTAGAATTTCTTACGAGTGATTTTTCGAAGTATAATCACAATGGAAGTATCCAGAAGGGTACTAGGGACTTCTTAGGACCTCTCCACACCTTCCTCACCATCTACAAAAGCCAACTACATCTTCCTTTGTCACCAAACCTCTGCACAGTCACAACTAGTCAAATCATAAACATAGTAATTCCACATAAAAATACTCAAAAGTACAAAAAAAGGATTTCTTCTCATTTCTCTTAAGAAGTAGCTTGAATAAATGGAATTTACATTTTCAGTAGTCAATGGCACCCATCTCAGTAGTTTCCATCTCTTTTCTTGCACAAGTAGGGTTAGTGGGTAAACTAGGGATTACTAAGGTTTGCTAGGGTTTGTGTTTCATTTCAGTTTTCCTTCTCTTTCTACAAGTCTAATAGGCCCTATAGAGTTAGCTTTATTCCATCACATCAAAAGCTTCTTTTGAGAACTCGTAGAACTTGACTTAAGCTCCTAGCGAACTTGCGTCAGCTAATCAAGTGACAGCCTACAGTAAGAGCTAGTACTTGTGCATACAACACCGTCGCTTCCAAGTTTGTTACGAACTACCGGGTTGATAAAAGTAAAGAAGGAAGCCCCAGGAGTTATAGCATTATTGTTGTAATACTGGAGCTCACCACTCTTTTTGGTGTCGTTTCCAAAGAAGTGTCAGAGTATTTTGTGATTACTGCTTTTCTTCTATCTTCTACTACAACATTCTGCTAAGTAGATTATTTCAGCATAAGTAGAGTAGTTACTTCATTTCAATTCTGCAATTTCAATTCTGTAAAAGTAGATTAGACATTTTCTGCTTTCATTTCAATTCTGCAATTTGATTTTAGCAAGTGTAAATTAGACATTTCCTACTTTCATTTCAATTCTGCAATTTCATTTCAACAAGCGTAGATTAGAAATTTCCTACTTTCATTTTAATTCTGCAATTTCCATTCCAGCAAAGTAGATTAGTCATCTTTTGCTTTCATTTCAATTATGTAATTTCCATTTCGGAAAGATTCATTTTAGTTAGTTGCAAGTTGTTGGTCAATCCATTTCAATTTTGCAGGTACAAGCAGAAAAAACACAGAAATCACCCAAAAAAAAGAGATTTTCTTTTCATGCCTCATAGGAACAGAGACAATTCAGGAAAATTCCTACCCAACACCCCCACCACATCACTGAGACAGCCTTCTCTCTTCTTGGGTGGCAGTGATCAAGAAGAACCTATAGGTGAACCTCTAGAGATATACAAAGATCCTATAACAAAAGAAGAGCAAGAAACCATTGCTCTTGAGACCATGGCTGAAAACAGAAATGTTAGAGGAGATGGGGAAATAATAGAAGGTGCCTTTGTTATCCAAGAGACCAATGGGGACACAAAAATGAAAAACATAAGTCCTTTAGCCTTACCTCACTTCCATGGACTATCTACCAAGGATCTTGATACCTTCTTGTTTGAATTTGTTGTTCTTTGTCGAACCTATGACTATGCAGAAGATGAGCAGAAGTTGAAACTGTTTCCTTCCACCCTCAAGGATGCAGCCTTACGCTGGTTCATGGGGTTACCTAAAAATAGTATCACAACTTGGGCTCAGATGCAGCAAGCCTTTAGCAACAAGTACTGGGGATACTATAGGTCAAAGGATACCAAGGAAGAAATCTTTTGAATGACCATGGAAAGTGATGAATCTTTAGAAGACAATGAAGAGAGGTTTCAACTCAGTTATAAAAGGGCCAGGTGCAAACTTGACCCCAAATCTCTGAAGTTGGTTCTGCTCAAAGGAGTCCCTGAAGATCTTCTAGATACCCTCCATTTGCTGGCTGGGGGAGACTACGAACTACCCTATGATGACATCAAGATTGTGTTTAGAAACCATTCCAGGTCAGCTAGAAACAGAGGTAGGGGAACTCAACCTTTAGACAGTACATCCTCATCCAGTTCATCCCTTAGAAACTAACTTGAGAATCGGCTGGAAGATTTCAAGAGTGAGATGAGGCAAACTCTTTCCATGCAAATGGATACCCTGCATATCAAAAGGAAGCAACAGGAAGCTGAGAGAGCTTTGGCCATATTTTGTCCCAGGTGCACTAGAAAGCATCCTAGGAATGAATGTCCATTGCACTCTATAGAAGTGTGTTTAGTCTGTGAAGAAGACCATCCTACGAATCAGTGCCCTTCCTTGCTCAGAAACAAAGCTGCATATCAGGGGGCTGAAGGAGCCACTGAACCAATCTATTTAATGAACCAAAGGAGGCCACATGGACCTAGACCTTACCAGCAGGGAATGCAAGGGACACCCTAGAACTATTGCAACCCCAATCAAGCCACTTCCATGCCTTCTTAGGGTCCCCCTACTCATCCTTCCTGATCCACACCCCTTCCTTGGTCGTATCCTCCTTAATACTAGGCTTCGCCAGTTGCTCACTCGTTTCACTCTTATGCTCAACCACAACCTCAGTGGAATGCACCTCAACAGGGGTGGAGGCCCCAGTACAACTCTCCTCCCACTCTTTTACCTCCACCACATGCTCAACCACAACCATTACCTCATGCTCCACCAAGACAACCCCAAATACCTTCTCAACTAAATCTGAACCCCAACAACATACAGGCCCAACAGGTATATAGTGGAGAAACATCATGTCTGACTTATGCTGTGGAGATTCAGGAGATTATCCTACGATCTGGGAAGGTTCTCCCAGATAGCCAACCTCCTCCTAAGGAGGATGTGGAAGAAAAATAGGAAAGTGAACCAAAATCACTCCACCCTTTCCTGAGAGACTAACTGGAACCACACAACCAACCCTAGAAGAAACTAAACTTCTGGGAGAACTGAAACAATTATGTGTAAAGATACTGTTGCTCCAAGCCATAAAGGATGTGCCTATATACAACAATATGTTCAAGGATAAGTGCTTCAGGCACCCAGGCAGGCGCAAGAGAGATGCTCCAAATATCAATGTCATAGGACAACTATCCAACTTGATGTTGGGGCAGGTAACCTGTCTGAAATATCTAGACCCTGGGAGTCCTGTAGTCGATGTCCACATTAATGGTACCATAATCCCCCATACCTTGATTGATCTAGGAGTTGCCATTAATGTGATGACCATGGACACTATGCTCAAACTCAACCTTCAAGGTTCCCTGAGAATGACCACAACAGTACCACAGTTCGCAGACTGCTCCACTGTGACCCCTGAGGGGATTGTGGAAGATGTAATGGACTCTATTGATTCCTGGGAGTACCCTAATGATTTCTTGGTTCTCCAGCCAAAGGCAAAGCTTACCAGATATCCTCTCACTCTGGGAAGACCTTGGTTGGCTACTGCAGATGCCTACATTAGTTGTCGAGCTGGGAACATGACAATCAAGAACGGGCATAAGTCCGAACAGCTAGTCCTATATCCTCCTACCCAACCTATGTTAGAACATGATCTACCCCTCTGGTTGGAGGAGGGAGATGAGGATGAAGCCTATTTCGCGCCATTGTGTACAGTAGAGGCTACCATGGGGGGCCCACAAAACGAGGATGACCTTATTGAAAACTTGATTCAGAATCCACCCCCCAGTGTGTTGCCATTAGAAGAGTTGGTGGAAGGAACCTAGGCCAATCCTGTAGTTGATCTCTGTGTGGCTGATTCGGACTCTCTCTGAGTTAAGAATGTGTAATTCAGCCCAGAAAGAACCTTGAAGATCAACTCATCCCTATCCATCTCTCAGGAGAAAGAACTATGTAGCTTATTAAATAATCACTTGGATGATTTTGCTTGGAGCTATAAGGAGATGAAGGGAGTCCACACTTCAATTTGTACTCATCACATTTACATTAAAGAAGATTGTAAACTAGTCAGGAAACCTCAAAGGAGGATGAATCCAACCCTTAAGGACATTGTCAAAGAAGAACTGGAAAAGTTGCTGGATGCAGAGTTCATCTACCCCATCTCTGACATCGAATGGGTTTCTCCTTTTGTGCTAGTGCCAAAGAATAACGGGAAGTGGAGAATCTATGTAGATTATCGGGAACTAAACAAGGCCACCAAGAAGGACCATTTCCCTTTGCCTTTCATAGATCAAGTGTTAGATGGCCTAGTAGGGAAGAAGTTATTCTCCTTCCTAGATGGGTTTAGCGGGTACAACCAAATCCAAATCAGCCTAGAAGGCCAAGATAAGACCACTTTCACTTGTCCTTGGGGTACTTTTTCCTACCGGGTCCTTCCTTTTGGGTTGTGCAATGCTCCCGCCATTTTCTAGAGAGCAGTACTGAGCATATTTGCTTAATTGGTGCATGATTCAGTGGAAATCTATATGGATGACTTTACCCCTTATGGTTCTAATTTCCAAGAAGCTCAGACTAACTTGGAAATTTTTTTAGCCAAATGCATCGAAATGAACCTATCCCTCAGCCTTGAAAAATGCGAATTCCTGATGACTGAAAGGACCGTGCTAGGTCATACAAATTCTCAGCAAGGGTTATAGGTGGATCCCAATAATATTTCTATCATCCAAAGGGTCCCACCTCCTCAAAAGGTAAGAGATGTTCAAAGTTTCCTAGGCCTAGTAGGGTATTATAGAAGATTCATCAAGGATTTTAGTAAGCTAGCCTCTCTATTGTTTGGCCTTTTGGGAAAAGATTTTGAGTTCATATGGACTGGCAATTGTCAAGAGGCTTTGGATACCTTGAAAGGTAAACTGATAACTGCCCCAATCTTGAGAGGTCCAAACTAGGCCCTACCTTTCCAAATTCACACAGATGCCTCGAACAAAGTGATAGGAGCAGCCTTAGGGAAAGTTGAGGAGAAGCTACCTTATGCCATATATTTTGTCAATAAAAACCTATCCAAGGTAGAAATAAACTACACTGTAACTGAAAAGGAGCTCCTAGCCGCAGTCCATTCCCTAAATAAGTTCAGACACTACATCACCGGCTATCAAACATTCGTACACGATGAATAAACCAAATGTAAATGGTTGCATCATTAGATGGTTTCTTTTATTGCAACAATTTGATTTGACCATTGTTGATAAGCCAGGTAAGGAAAATGTTGTTGCTGATTTTCTATCTAGACTAGATCTGCCTACATGTGAAGAAGGAATGGTGGATGATCAAATTCCAGATGAACACCTATTCGTTATTTCAGTACTCTCTCCATGGTTTGCTGATATAGCAAATTATTTGGTTTTAGCACAGTTTCCATCACACTTGTCCTCAAAAGAGAAGAGCAAGATCGTGAGGAAGAGTGCCCCATTTACCTGGATTGGGGTAGTCTTTTTAAACTTGGCCCAGATCAGATTTTGAGGTGATGTGTCAGGGAGGAAGAAATTTTTGACATCCTCCTAACTTGTCATGATGGACCCTGTGGGGGCCACTTTGCAACAAAGAGGACTGCCTTCAAAATTCTACAAACAAGTTACTATTGGCCCACTCTTCATCAAGATGTCAGGAGATATATCAGCCAATGTGACCGATGTCAAAGGATGGGGAAACCTACTCCAAGGGATGAGATGCCCCTACAACCTCAAGTGACTTTCGAGCCATTTGAGAAGTGGGGCATGGACTTTGTGGGTTTAATCAACCCTCCTTCAAAACAGAAATCTTACATCATTGTATGTACTGATTATCTGACAAAATGGATAGAAACAAAGGTGATCAAGGTAGCAATAGAAGAAAAAGTAGTTGAGTTTTTGAGGGAAAATATCTTCTACAATTTTGGCTATCCAAGAGAGTTAGTCACAGATCAAGGGAGTCAGTTTACCTCCAATCTGGTTGAAGACCTACTCACACATCATAAGATTAGGCATAGAACTTCCACCCCTTATCATCTGCAAGCAAATGGATAGGTGGAAGTCACTAACAGAGCTTTGGAAGAAATTTTGACTAAGGTAGTGAGCAACAACAGAAAAGATTGGGCAGATCGATTGATTGAGGCCACTCGGGTCTATAACACCACCTGGAAAACCACCACAGGGTTCACACCCTATGAACTAGTTATGGGAAGAAGGCTCTGTTGTCAATAGAATTTGAATATAATGCATTAAGGATGGCAGCTCAGCTGGACCTAGATCTCAACCATGCACAAAAGGAAAGATTGCTTCAGCTAAATGGATTGGATGAACAAAGATTACAGGCCCTTCTCAACTCAAAGGTAGTCCAACTTCAAAGAAAAATATGGCATGACAGACACCTCAAAGAAAAACAATTCCAGCAAGGAGATTGGGTGCTACTGTATGATTCAAGATATAGATATTTCAAGGGCAAACTGAGAACAATATCGTTGTGACCATACACAATAGAAAAACGCAATGACAATAGTTCAGTCCTGATCCGGACCATTGATGAAGAAGCCATCCCCATGCTCGTCAATGGGCATAGGTTGAAAATCTATAGGAAGCCCCTTTCCAAGCAAGAATTCATTGAGAATCTAGGTAAAACAGTGTTGGTAGCGGAGCAGATCTCTGCCTCCACTCCACCCACACCCTGAGCTGAAAAAAATAATATATGATATATATATATATATATATATTATATATATATATATATATCCTAGGTGAAAACCTCTTGGAGCTGCCTAGGGCAAGCAGTGAGGGTGAAAACCTCCTGGAGGTGCCCCAACTGTCTCATAAAAAAAAGCAGAAAAAGCTAACTTCTTTTCAATGCATTTGCAGATTGTGGGAGGGTCACACAAGGAAAAAGGACATGAGCAGGCTGCATATACCCTTCATAGTCCATTCATCCATCACCATTATCCTTTTTGAGGCCTTAGTCTCATTAGTCCTGAAGATTTTGCATCCTACAGGAAACTCTGTGCATTCTACAAGAGGCTCCTGTAGAAATTACAGTGAGCTCAAAATCAAGTTTAGAAAAGAATATGAGGGCTAGAAATTTATTCAAAAGGCCTGTGGACCTCCCTGCCATCATGCATCCTCCTAATTCTCCATTCCATCCTTGCACACCCACATTTCCACTCGCTTTTTCTTCCCTACACACAAGAAAACACAGAATTCTGTTTCTTTTGTTTTTCCCCAAAAACTATAATGAATGAAACAACAACATTCTTCACTTATTCTTACCTGATGCCTTCCAGTTGTTCTTCTTTTCATTCATAACCTTTTTCAACTGTCTCTTCAGCCCCTACTCAAGAATCATCCTAAAATTTCAGAGGGAGAAGCAGTTACAGGATATCCTGCAGGATTCTTGCAGCAACTGATCCCTTTAAAAAACAAGCTCCAAAAATAGGGTCAGCACAGCCAAGATGTATGCAACATGCAAGGAGCAGAGCCTGATCGAAAAGTCACTTGCATAAGCCAAAGTCTGAGCATGCAAAGAACCAGCAGCAGTAGCAATGAGAAAATGAAGTGCCAAAGTCCAGCATGCAGAACACATCAGCAGCTAACAAGTAAGTGGCTAAACCTATTTCTCGGTTGCATTAAAATTATTTAGGAACTGCATGGACTATTGGGATGGTCATGATTAAGCGAATCGGTGGCCAGCTATCTGGCCACCCTCGTTTACTTCAAAACACCCTTGTGGAGTTTAAATTAGCCTCATCTAATTCCAACCGCAGTTCAAATACGCATTCAGCACGTGTGGCCCATCAACTCAGGAAGAAAAAACTCAAAACTGGTAGTGGTGGTAGCATATAACGGGAATAATGGAGGTGATGGGAGTCAGGCGACACGAACTACCATAATGGCACTGGAGAAGGACCAACGGTTCGGATGGGGATAACGTACCCATCTTGCCACCTCACCTCGTCATCGCAGATCATGCCATCAGCTTAAGTACAGTGCGGTCTAAGCCTCCACCACCTTTTGTTTTCATTTGCATTGACGAGTTCTCGACTGCAGCACTTACCTACCACCTTTAGAACAACGAACCAGTCATTTTCTGCCAGTTTTTCAAAACCCTCCCACCTATCGGGTTCTACAGGAGCACTATTGCATTCTACAGGAGCAGGGACACCATCTACAAGAGCCTTTCTATAGGAAGACCAGAGAGCAGCTCTGCAGAGGAAAAATTCAGAATTTTTGTCAAATTCGAGCTTGAAAATAAGTGGGCTCGGAAACCCACTCTGCATGTGATATATCTATACAAGGTGGTGGATTAAAAACAAAGTATTGGGTTGAAAAAGAAAAGGAAAGAAAGCTTAAAAGTTTGCCTTTGTTTTCCTAAATTCCATACAGTCTCTCCATTTTCTTCTCTGTGCTCAAAAGTCTATTTTTTCTTTCCTTTCTCATATTATCCTAAAAAAATAGGTGCAACCATAGAAAATCAAGCTTGGGAAAGAAATGTATTTGCAAGTCTATTTACTCTGTGAGAAGATAAAAAACATTATTTTATATATTCCCTATTCTGTCAAAATATTGAGTTCCTCCAAAAGCCCGAGAAGGAAATTCATGTTAAAAACAGTTGAAGGGAGGGAAAAATTGCAAATTGATGTTGTGAAAAAAGAAGAACATGAGAAATTCCCTCTCTGGTTTCAGAAATAAAAACATCAGCTATTCCTATGTTTCCATTTTTGAAAATTGTTGCCTTCTTCCTCACCTGAGTATTTTCAGAAGTCACTAAACACCATGCCAGGAAGTTTTATGAGAAAGGAGCCTTTGAACTCTAGCAAATTGCATGAGCATCCAAAAGTGGTCGCCCTCTTCATCAGGGAAAACTGGATGCCTTTGTTCGAAAGAATTCATGGATATGATGAGGAGGTGATAAGGGAATTTTTAATTTCCTTAAGGCCACATTCAAAAACCCATGCTACAATCAGTTTTAGGGGTTTGGCCCTAGAGCTTACACCATATTTTATCATCAAAATCACATGTCTTCCACTTGGGCTCCCCTGGAGCAAAGAAGAAAAACAATTAGGACAGGTTGCTAAAAAGACGTTTTTTCAACCTGATGAACGTCCTGTAGAGGATAAGAATGGGGTCAGAAGGACAATCTTGCCTCATCCATGGAGTGAGGTCAGCTATCAGATCATGAAATATATTTCTTATGAAGGAAGATTCAGTATAGTTTATGGTTATCACTTCAGGTTATTGCATGAATTGAGATATGGGATGGACCTACCTGCAGCTAGAAAACTCAGTCTCCCACATTTCCTCCTCCAATCTCTGATAGAATGTGGCACCAAATTGAATGCAGGGATTCTAGACCAATTGACCCACCATGGGCTCATCAAATTATTGGTAGAGAATGCCCTTCACACCTACACCATCCCCATAGCTTAGGAAATTTTCAAGAACTTGTCTAGAGAAGATGACATCAAAACTCTTACTAATGACCTTAGCCATTTGGCAGTGAAGAGGAGGAGCAGAAAGAGGAACTTGAGAAGGAAGTTAATGAGGAGGCACAAAATAGTCAAATAGAAGAAGAAAAAGAGGAGAAACAGAAAGAGGATGAGAAAACAGAAAAAAACATAGTTGAACCTAAGGTAGAAAAGAAAATAGCATCAAAAGCAGAGAAGAGGAAGAGAACAAAAGCTGAGAAAAAGAAGCCCAAGAGAGCTCAGAAAAAGACTTCCACAGGAAAGGCAGAGACCCAGCAAAAAAAGGACAGAACACCACCAGAGACAGTAGAGACAAAAACAGAAACAACAGAAACAGGAAAAACTGCAGAAGGTAAAGAAGAAAAATACTAGGAGGAAATATCCCCTGAAACACTGGCAAGGGAAGTAGCAACTGTGCTTGCTGCATTAAGTACTCCAGCTCAACAAAAGGAAAAAATAAAAAGACAGACATCAATGTATTTCAAAGCTAGGAGGAGCAGTAGGATTAAGGTGGGAAAGCCCTAGCCACCATCAAAAGAACCCATTATTATTGAGGATGCATCTACCGTAACAAGGGAGGAATCTCCCTTCAAAATCTCTATCACCTAGGAGAGAGGGAGTCCGAAGACCTCCACTTGGAAGGAAATGATCAAATTGATGGACTCCAAAGCAGTCCTACAGGAGGCACAAACTTCTCTACAGGAGACACTAGCAAAGCTTAAAGAAACTAAAAATTGGAAAAGAATGCAAAAGAACAGTCACAAGAGGAAGGTAAGGAAAAAGAAATACCTGAGCCAAGCTCTCAGCCTAATTTAGGTTCCTATTACAATCTTCTAGAAGGTGGGAAGATCATCCCACAAAAATTTTTAGTGCCTCTTTTCTTTGAACTAGAAAAGGAGAGAGTCAAGACCCACACTTGGATGTAGATTGCCAAATCTAAAGGGGTCAAAGATATAGGGCACATGGAAAACAAGTTAAGGGAGATGAGCAGGGAGTTGGGCATGGTAAGGTACATAGAGAGCATTAGAAGAGCCCAACTATAGGAAGAAAATTAACTATTGAAAAAGAAGTTACAGGAACGGGAACCTCAAGGGGGAGACAAGTTGCCAATCTTGGAAGGGAAACAACAACAAGAGGGACCCCAGGCAGATAGTGAACTAGCAGAGAAACAACAACAAGAAGAGGAACCACAGATAGATAATGAAACATTGATGAAACAACAGCAAGAAAGAGAATCTCAGGAAGCAAATGAAGTGCTCAATTTGCAAAAGCAGTTGCAGGAAAAGGAAGCCCAGCTAGTCTGCATGGCCAACTGGGTAATGGAGTTCTTGCAGTGCAGATAGCCAGCTAGATCCTATGCACTGTATCTCAAAGACCAATGGCTCCAATTCTAGACTAAAACACTGGCCCAGAGAGGCACAATCCCATTTCAAGATTATGGTCCATTTATGGATTTATGTGATCATAGTTCAGCCGAAGATAAAGCAAAGTTAGCAAAATTTTACCTACACAATATGGCACTTCTTGACATGAACTTATGGGATCCAAATGCTACAATGGGAGACCTACAACTCATGGCTATGGCTTCCTTGATGAGCCATGAGGAAAAGAGAGAAGTGGGAATTCAAAAGATAATGGAAAAAGAGCTAAGTGAGCCCTTGATGATAAGGATGAAACCAACATAACCATTGGCTCTCATCGATGCCCATGAACACATTGCAGCCAATCCCCAAGTTCTCCCTGATTATGTTGACATGCAAGCACAAGCTATTGCTCATTTTGAAGATATGGAGAGATTGTTTGAAGATGACTGCTCTCATGCATGCATGAGAAGGTGGAATACATTGCCACATAGCTTAAGGATCAGGGAGTATCACTCCCCAAACAGAATGAGGGAGGCCATGAGGAGAGTACCCCTATATAAACACTCAATGCAAAACTTGAAAACCAACTAGATTGGTCTTAAGTTCAGCCCTCCACTACTGTTAAGACTGTTGGAAGGAGTTAAGGAGGAGGAAGAATAGAAACAATGGAAGGAAGTGGACAGGAAAGCAGGTTTCCATGATAGAGAGGAAGACATCACATCAAAGGCTTGGGATGTCACGGAAACTATTAAAGCTATTAAAGATGACGAAATAGATTAGTTGCTTAGAGGATGAGCAACCCATCCAGCAGGGGGGTGATGATGAGCCCCAGAAATGGGTAACAATATGGGTTCATTCTACCTATTATTTGCATTTAATCCACCATTATCAATAGTTTTGTGCATGTTTTTGAATATATTTATGTCAATAGAGTGAATGGGGATGGTCACTTTGCCATGTAGTCTAATGAGTATTTATTGCATATTTTTTGGAAAATTTTGGACAAGGACCAGTAATTTATGAGAAAAATGACAGCCAAACTCGAGGAAACAAGGATGGGGACTTATAGGAGGGGTGTCTCCTTCATTAATGACCCCTTCCTTGAATTCTTCATCAACAACTCGGAGTACAAAGCCCCACATTGATGATTCCAAGGGGCAACCGAGCAAGTCAAGTAGGGCTGTTGTTATCTTCAGTTCTAGGTAGCTGAGTTCCTTAAGTTTTGGAGGATTATTGGGAGTCCCCACTTGTATAAATAAGAAGGCTTCAAGCCTTAGTAGGTTAGCCATTTCATAGTATATTTTTGCACTTTTGTGCAGCTTCATACTCAGCTCATTTTCGAGCTCTTTTTGAAGACAGTTTTGTGATGTAACTGCTATTTTTTTTTTATAAATTAAGATGACCCAAGTTTTGAACCAGCACTAATTTTTTCTAGAGGGCTGAAGCACTTGGGTTAGGTCCCATCCCAAGCTCCCTAGCACCTCCTTTATGTATTTATATGCTTTGGCTTGCATTCATGAAATAATTTCTGTTGTTTAGGTTAATCTTGCTTTGTTAAATTAGGTTGCTTTTGATGGTTAGAATAGTTGTTCTTGCTTCAAGTTGCTTAAGTAGTTTGTTGTAGTAACAAAAAAAGATCCAAAAAGGCTAGCAGCAAGTCTTGATCTCCTTTCTCCCTCCTTGGGACCATGATTTGAGGTCAAGGCACTACTGCTGCCACCAAAAACATAGATTTTGCTCTTCTAATGCAACTGCTAGTGTGATATTTCAAGTTAGATAAGTTGATATTATTTTGGATTCACATCCTCAAATCATTTCATATTCATTCACCATGGTTTTCTCACATAATTTTCTATTCATAAAGTACTGTTTGGCATTTTTCTTGTTTTAGGTCAGAATTTAGGTTAAAATAGACCAAACTCTATTTTTCGGTTTTTGCTTTGGTTAGTATTGAGAAGTAAGTGTGTAGATCTCTTGTAAAACATTCCAGCTCATCATTCCTCCATAACACAGCCTATACTAGTTCATCTCTCAAGATTTCCCCCACTCATTCGCTACATTTCGCCAATCTACCCTAACTTCTGCGTTTTTCCATAAAATTACTCTTTTGTCCTTTGAACAAATCCAACCATCTCCTTTGGCTCTGATCTTCTTTGACAAGTTATAGACCCCTCAACACCTTCATCAAACATTCATTTCCCCTTTCCCATAATTTTTCCACCTCCAAACCTCCAAAAACCACTTTCGGCTTCCTCCTGTAGATCCTCCTGTAGAATCTCTTGTAGATCCCTTACAGCCTCTTGTAGAATTTCTTGCAAGTGATTTTTCGAAGTCTGATCACAATGGAAGTATCCAGAAGGGTACTAAGGACTTCTTAGGACCTCTCCACACCTTCCTCACCATCTGCAAAAGCCAACTCTATTTTCCTTTGCCACCAAACCTTTGTACAGTCACAACCAATCAAATCATAAGCATAATAATTCCACATAAAAATACTCAAAAGTACAAAAAATGATTTCTTCTCATTTCTCTTCAGAAGTAACTTGAATAAATGGAATTTACCTTTTGAGTAGTCAATAGCACCCATCTTAGTAGTTTCCATCTCTTTTTTTTCATAAGTAGGGTTAGTGGGTAAACTAGGATTTGCTAGGGTTTGCATTTCATTTCAGTTTTCCTTCTCTTTTTGCAATTAGAATAGGCCCTGTAGAGTTAACTTTCTTCCATCACAGTAAAAGCTTCTTTTGAGAACTCATAGAAGTTGGCTTAAGCTCCTGCCAAACTTGCGCTAGTTGATTAAGTGATAGCCTGCAGTAAGAGCTAGTACTTGTGAATACATCACTGTCGCTTCCAAGTTTGTTACGAACTACCAAGTTGATAAAAACAAAGAAGGAAGCCCTAGGAGTTACAACATTATTGCTGCAATACTGGAGCTCACCAATATGCTTATAAAAGAAAGTCACCTAGTGTGATTTTCGAGGCATTTCATGGGAAAATGTTGCCAAATCACCTACCCTAATTAAATTTCATTGGTCTTGGCCAAAATCCTGGCCAACTTGGTCAAGTGGGCCTTCACCCCTCACTTCCTTGGCCTGCATTACAATGAAGATTTTCCAGTTTTTTATAAGCTCCATTACATGCAATACCATGAGCAAAATACCATAGATACACAATACCATGTGCTCCAAAACAATCATTGTTTAACCTAGTAAACTTTAACTCTAAATCCGAGTCAATTTTATCTAACTGTTCCCCCTTAAACTTTACTTAGGGCTCCTTGATTAAATCTAGCCAAAACTACCAAGTGAGGCAACCCCTCATTCTAATCTTTACCCCTCAATTTTTTTACCGGGGTATTTAAGTTTAACTCAGAATTTACCAATTATTTACCAGGTGGTACACATACCTTAAAAGATCTTATAATTATATACCAATTTACATGCAAAATTTGAATCCATTATAATAAATTTCTTTTACCCTTCTTGTTTTTGTATGACTATCCTCTCATCTCTCATGGATCTCATGTTCCTTTTTCCATATTTTTCATCACTTACATTGAACATTCCCACGAGCCATTCTTGGCACGATCAACAATCCACGATATGGCATCCAATACCACATTCTTAATGTTCCAAGCAGAAGGTCGCTCGCTCCTTACAACAACCATGAGACTCTTGGTCACTAGGATGCACTTCCACGTCTCCTGGAAAAGCACCAACACCATCATCACTAGATCTTCCCAAAAATCTAATCATGTAGAAGACCTGATGTAGTCCATACGAAAAGGTTGTCTTTACCTCCCTGCTCTGCTCGTTGATTTGTAATCCAACAATTTCTTTCAACCTTGAAAACCGCTCTTAGATTCTTCTGTTTTTTAACTTGTTGCCAGAGGGATCTCTAAGGGCCATTTTCAGGTGCTATTGGGAGATGTCTCAAAAACATCTCTTCTCCTGTAGGTTCAATGCATCAACTCATTTCAACCTTGCTACATTAAGGATAGCCCAATATTCAAATCTTTGTGGCATAGTCACAACGCTGACGCTGTCCCTTCACTATCACGGCCAAATCACGACCTTGGAAAAACTTCGAAGCTCTCAAGAAATCTAACATAGGTGTTCCAGCCCCATTACAGACGTGTTGTGCTACTTCGCTACGTCTAACACCCTCTCGAATATGTCCCTTTCCACCATGTAATTTTCACTGCCTCTCGATCTAAGACCTGACATTGATTTCTCTGGCATCATTATGAATATCTGCCTTGTGGTGCTGCCTTTCTCCACCACCGACCACGATCTTCCTCTTCGACATGGTCCCTGACAAAACCGAGTGTTTCCTTTCCCTCCTGTCCACGCTATTGACTATGGGTGTTTAGTTGGATGCGCTTCCATTCAATGTGGTAAGCAATGTCCTTCCACAACTTGTGCGATGAGGGTAACATCTCTAACAAGCAGCTCCATACCAATTCACATTGCTTCCCAACTCCTCCTTATCATTGATTTGCATTATCTGCATTTTCACACACCGAGTCTAGATTTTTTGACACCTAGACCGCGTCCTAGCGGGTTCTCCATTTCAAATGCTCCAAGAATAATGCCCCCTGCTTAGATCTAGGTTTTCCTAAATAGATTAACGCTTGTAGGTAGCTTCAAACCTCACTCTCGTTTTAATGCAACCCTCCTTGACAACTACTTGTTGGCATCATTATACATTAGGGCATCATCACCTCTCTCCAACGCATCCACCTGCTAGAAGTACATTCACTTCAGGGCGTTAACTTCATCCATGTACATGATCCAATAAAATTCTTCATGATCCTAGATATGCATTAGTGCCTCCTACCTTACTTTAGAGCTCCCTTGCTACTCGTGGCTTTCACGACTAAGGATTCGGTGCATCCTTCTTGGACAACCACCTTTCACCTTAGCTTTATTTGTGCTTTTATGTAGCCTCACACAAACCTTTGATCATACTCTTGAAACGCATGACCTGAACTTTATTGCTTTGTGCTTGACTTGTTTGGTATTGATAACAACCACCATTTTCAACATCATTTTGCACAACAATCTCAATAGCTCACCGCCGGATATGTTAAATAATTTGCATCGATCTCTCCACACACCAAGCCAAATAACCCTTGGCAACAAAAAGCGTTTGTCTCAAGCCAAAACACAACCTTTCGTTTTTATACCAATTTTTAAGATTATAACCTCAATTCTGGGAAAACCCACCCTAATAAAATCTCTTTAGACTTGGCCAAAATCCTCGCCAACCCAACCAAGTAAGCCTCCACTTCACTTCCCTGGTCTACATTACAATGAAGACCAGTTTTTTTATAGGTTCCATTACATGCAATAACATAGGAAAAAAACCATGGGTACACAATACCATGTGCCCCAAAACCATCACTGTTTAAATTAGTCAACCTTGACACCGGAATCAACTTTACCTTGACATGGGTTAATTAAATTATTTTAATGTCAACAATTTGCATACTATACAGTTTAAAATTAAATTCTTATTGTCATATCATTTCAAGTATCATTATTTTATATTTTGACCCTTTATTAAAGGTTGATTTTGAATGGAGCAAATAGTGGTTGGAATTGCATGTTTAAGTTATTTCATTCCATGGGATTTTCAAAGGGTTGAATCTATTTATGCATTCAAAAATACAATTTAAGAGAAAGAGAGAATGCTTCATCTTAACCATCACCTATCAAATCCCTAGAGGGAAGTACTTTTTGAGGTGCATTTTTTTTTAATTTTGCATTATAAAAAAAGGTTACAACTCAAGAGATTTGTTTCCTCTTAGCTCTTGCTAGATTAGTGGCTAAGATAGATATCAATAGTAATATATAATTCAATCATGATTAGAGATATAAATCAAAATTGAGATGTAACATTGATAGAAGATATGAATTCTATTAATTCCACTCAAAATAATGATATAGAATTCAATCATGGTTAGATATATAAATCAGAGTTGAGGTGTGACATTGATAGAAGATATAAATTCTACTCAAAATAGCTACGTAGTGGCTATTGAAAAGCGATGTCAATACTCACATAGTGAAGTTTTTTTTAAGCTTTGATGCATATGAATTATGAACAAGAAAATGGCTACATCGATAAACAATTTTTTGAGTTGATAGAGATAAGCAGAAAGTATATATGCCTGGACAGTAAAGAAGAAAATCAAATGTATATACAACAAATATGTATAGTTGGGCACCATCGATAAACAATTTTTTGAGTTGATAGAGATGAGCAGAAAGTATATATGCATGGAGAGTAAAGAAGAAAATCAAATCTACATATAACACTACTACAAAAATGCATAGTTGGGCACCGAAGAAGATCAGATCTGCAGATATTTGTGTATGGCAGAGTGCTCTTACTTTTTTTGCAATCAACTTCAAGTCATGGAGGATCATGAACTTGTCTTTCCCAATTGTTGCATTTGTGAAACTTATTGTGGGCAAGAAAATAGAATTGCAGATCTGCAGATGTTTGTGTATGGCAGAATGCTCTTAGTGGTTTGCAATCAACTTCAAGTCATGGAGGATCATGAACTTGTCTTTCCCAATTGTTGCATTTGTGAAACTTTTTGTGGGCAAGCAAAAGGAATTACAGATCGATTTCTTTGATATGTTGCTGCATGGTCCGGAGAAGCGTATTGTGAGAACCTGGAATCGATCTGTAGGTTGTGTACTATCTATTTGAGGGCCACCCCACTCCATTAAACAAGCATTCAATGTAGAATACATTCATCAAGTAAAGAAGAAAATCCATGCTTTGGTACTATGCGTGATTATGCCAAGGAGGACATGAAAAATGAAGCTGTATGATTTGAATTGACATATCAAACAAACAGTGTTCACGCTGGGCCTAATCGAACAATATGCTTATAGAAGAAAGTTATCTGGTGTGATTTTCAAGTCATCTCATGGGAAAACGTTACCAAACTACTTAAAACAAAGAGATGCTGACTATAAATTAAAATAGGACAACAATGCAGAAATTGTCGGTCAGAGTGAAAGAGATCGAGGAGGCATTTATGGCACGAGCCATGCACAAGCCAAAACACGCAACATTATTGATTAAAAGGTGAATATGAAGTTACAAAAGTGCCCCCATACATCATTCTCTTTAAGAGAAGTAACATGAAATATGTTAGTGGGAGCACACTATAAAAATAAAGCAAGTGTATGTCATTTTTTCTTAGCTTTCATAAAATATCGAATTAATTCATTTATAAAATATGGTGACTATACCCAGAAACAAGTGAGAAAGACAAACTATGAAGTATCACGGTTGAAAAAATTGTATTGTAATAATCTTAGTATTAGAAGTGTGACTAGTGAGGTGGTTTCGTGCAACAATTTAGTCATCATTAAAGTGAAAGAGTATTTTGAGTAAGGTATTACATAGATGGCTACATTGTAAAAGGGTTAAGGCGTTACATAGATGGCTACATTGTAAAAGGGTTAAGGCAAAATTGTAAAAGGGTTAAGGCAAAAGGTTATTTTAAAAGTGTTGTAAATTGGTGCTTAAAAGAAAATTAAGCATATGAAACATATACAAATACAAGGTCAAGGTTTGTAATGAATTCCTTGCGTAAGTTAAGTCATTTTTATAAAGTCCAAGTTTTTACAAATACAAGGTCAAGGTTTGTAATGAATTCCTTGCGTAAGTTAAGTCATTTTTTATTTTTAGTGAGTCAAAGACAAAAAATTGAAAAGTCAAAAAATATGGCTGATCTCGAGTCAAAATTCCAAAGAGTTTGAGTTGAAGACACGTTAAGAGGTTAAGAAATGTTTATGGTGAAACATTAAGTGTCCATGTTCGATGGTGGTTCAATGGTACTCGACACTCCACAAATTATGTCAAATCATTCAATTTTGTTGTTGAATTCAAACATTTATTGATGAAAATAGTCAAAGGTAAAGTCATGACAATAGTGTGTCAACTAGGTTTTCCAAGCCAAAGTCATTGGTGTCTTTTTGGAACTTGATAAACTCCAGCAAGAAACATATCCATGAAGATTGCAAGTCTACGTAACAAATATGAGGAAGAAGACTCCATGACTGGAGCAAAGCAATGAATATTCTAACTCCATGAAAGAATTAGAAGACAAAAAGGTGCAAGTAGAGAGGAAGACATTAATGGCAAAAAGAATCCCTAAACCTAGTGAAGCTTGAATAGAGAATAGTGAGGAGTAGGTAATGTTTAGAGAGACTGTCCAAGAAGAATAAGGATCAGAAGGGATACAATATACCAAGTTCAAAGGAAAACCTAGCTAAGGTATTGTATTAGCAGGGTGAGATAGACTTGCTATGGAAGAGAGGCACAATGCAGCCTATAGCAATGGTTGTTGAGAAATCAAGGGGTAAGCAAGTGTAGGTGATTTCTCTTAATTTGATAACTTCTTGTGATATATTTTTACTTATCTTCATTAGCTTCTTCTTCGACTTGATTATTATTGTGTTATTATCATCAAACAACTACCAAACAATAAAGAACAATGAGACAAGAGGACACAACATACAATTTATCAGCGAGGGCCAAAACCTCTCCACTTGAGAGGAAAATCCACAAGAATTCTTCTTTTCTTATAAAATCTTCAATTGATGAATTCCAAGTCCTATGACCCTTGACCAAGACTCCTCCAAGACCAAGTCAACCTTCCTTCTTGATTTTCATAGCTTCTAGCAACAAACTTTGACTTTCCAGCAACTTCTTCAGCAACTTTGACATGATAGATTCATAGCTTCGACCTTGATGCAGCTTCACAACTTTGACCTAGAATGTTAGGTCTCTATAATACTAGTGATTCCCCCATTACTATTGTCATTATGTCCCTTATTATTATTATTGTGCTCCTATTGTCCCCATATCGTTATTATTGTGCTCCATAGAATCCCTCTATTGTTATTTTTGTGCCTTTATATTATTATTGTTAGGTCGGTTTGGTTATATTGTGACCCCTTAGACTCCTATATATAGAAAGGAGGTTTTTCCATTTGAATCATCTAAGAATTGTTCATTTGTGTAATGTAAAGGAGGTTGCCCCCTCGAAGAGGCTTATTTCTAAGGCGTTTATCTATCTTTTCTATCTTTTTGTGAGTTAGTTTCATAACATTTGGTATCAGAGCTTTGGATTCTAGGGTTTCCCTACTCCAAACAGGTAATCGTGGAATTTTCACTATAAAGTTTTTTCTGTAATGTTTCAGAAGTTACAAAAGAATCCATTTGAGCCGAAATCGTTCTAAACATTGGGTCCAAATTTCATAGCTTGTCTCGCTATATTTGTGGAGATATGATCTAAGGAAATTAGGGTTTTTGTAGTTCCCAAAATACATTCCAAACAGGTGACCTAGAGAAAATCGTCATAACTTTTGTTTTGTGCATCTGATTGAAATTTTGTAAGAAGTTTTAGAAAGAAGACAGCCTGTAGTTTTCTGTCTATCCATTTTAAGTACTAAGGTTGAAAAAGTGACATGTGGCACGTCATACAAGTTCGCTCTACTAAACTAGTCTATAATCAAGTCACTGTGGGAGATTTGGCATAATTCTTCCTTGGAGAATCCAATCTTGATCAGAATTGTGGGGTTAGAAAGAGGACTCAAAGCGCTACTATAGGACAAAATTTCAAATGTTCAAGATCCGTATTTATAGAGATACAATATATTCAATATCGAGCTATTACAAAGTGAAAAACAAAGGTGTGTAGTTTTTTTAATTTTGCATAAGATTGGTTTGAAAATTTAGTTTGAAGGAATTCAAAGGGAATAGTGAAGAATTATTAGCATTAATTAATGCCCCGAAGAACAAAAATGGAAACACCTAGTAAGCAACCTGAAAGCTCTAGAATGACTAGTGAAGAAGAGGAAGAAATGCAACATGATATATCAAAATTACAAGACCAAGTACAACAAATTTCACTCTCACTAAAGGTAAATGAAGCCAAGATGAATGGAGTGGAAGCTAATATGAATGGCATGCAAGTTATGATGAATGGCATGGAAGCTAAGATGAATGGTATGGACGCTAAGATGGAAGCTAAGATGAATGGCATGGATGCTAAGATGAATGCCATGGATGATAAGATGGAAGAATTGAAGATAAATTTGAATAAGTTGCTACAAGAAATGGTCACTAATGGTGAAAGGGTAGTAAAGGAAACTCATGATGAAAACAAAATAAATGTTAATCAGGATTTCATAGACTCTAATGTTGGATTGAAGACCCACCATGTTCCAAAAATCGATGTGAGGAAGTTTGATAGAAAGGATCCCAAAACATGGATACTACAGATGGAGCAATTTTTCGATCTGCATAATGTGAAAAACACACAAAAGGTACATATTGCAACTTTATATTTGGAACCAAATCAGTTTGTATGGTATCTATGAATTTGCTCTCGTAAACAAATTGTCACTTGGGCAATTTTTACGAAAGAAATTATAGCACATTATGAGGATACAAAAAGCAACACCTTTTTTAGCCAATTGATAAATCTCAAATAAAAGTGTTCAATGATGGAGCACATTGAGGATTTCCAAAAAATTGAACATAAGGGTAAAAGATATTCTAGAGGAGCATAGGATTGATGTGTTCATAGGGACTTTAAAGGATTACATCCAACATGAGGTTCGCCTTTTGGAACCTGATTCATTAGAGAAGGCATTCAGGTTAGCAAGAAAAATGGAAAGAAAAATTATGGCAACTAGGATGCCTACCACTCACAACTATAAAGATGGAAGTGTTGTTTCCCCTAGCCTTCCAGAACCTACAAGGTTGACACCACAATAATTGGAAGAAAAAAGAGCAAAAGGGCTTTGTTACAATTGTGATAGCGAATACACTAAAGGTCATAAGTGTGCTAAGAAGAAATTATTCTACATAGATTGTGAAGAGGAGGAAGAAAAGGAACAAGAAATGTCAAGGGAAGAGGATATACTCCAGGAACAAACCCTAGATAAAGAAGAAATGAATCTGACCATATCTTGTAATACATTGGCTAGAATTACCACACCTCAAAATATCAAGATAGAAGGACATATCAATAAGAAAAAGGTAATAGTGTTGATTGATTCGAGAAGTGCCCACACTTTTATTCATTTTAAGATAGTAAAGGAATTGAATTGCTTCCTATATCCAACACCAGAGTGCCAAGTGATGGTTGCAAGTGGAGGAACCATAAATTGCTCTTGAAAGTTCCATAATATCAAGCTATCCATGGGAGAATATGTATTGAATAGCCCAATGCTTTCCATTCCAATGGGTGGTGTTGATGTTGTATTAGGAGTCAAATGGCTACAATCCTTGGGTACAATAGCCTTTAATTTTCAAGAACTTTTCATGAAATTTTCCGTGGAAGGAAAGGAAGTTTAATTAAGGGGTATTGCAGGGAAACTGAGAAAGATAATTAGCTCTAACGATATAACAAAGATTCGAAAGAAGGAATAATGAGGTGTAATTGCACAATTATGTTCTCTAGAGGTTCCCACATCAAAATCATCTATTTCTCCCGATCTCAAAAAAGTATTGGATAATCATTCCAAGGTATTTGAGACTCCCAAAGGTCTCCCACCTATTCGTGATCATGGTCATGCTATTCATTTAATTCAAGAAGTGTTCCACCAAACATCAGGTTGTATAGATATCCCTATGCCCAAAAGAGTGAAATTGAACGTATGGTTGTAGAAATGCTAGAGGCTGGTATAATTCAACCTAGTCAAAGTTCTTTCTCTACTCTAGTAGTATTGGCGCACAAGAAGATGGATCATGGCGCATGTGTCTAAGATTATAGGGGCTCAACAAGCTCACTATTAAAGATAAATTCCTTCCTACCATTGATGAATTATTGAATGAATTGCATGGATCAATTACTTCACCAAGTTGGATCTTCATTCAGGATATCATCAAATCAGAATGAAGACTGAAGACATTTTGAAAAAGCATTTAGAACTCATGAGGGTCATTATGAATTTTTGGTCATGCCTTTTGGCCTTACCAATGCACCTTCTACATTTTAAAGTTTGATGAATTCCATTTTCAAACCCTTCCTTAGAAAATTTTTATTAGTATTTTTTAATGATATACTAATCTACAGCAAGTCTTGGAAGGATCATGTTGAACATGTTGACAGGGTGCTACAACTATTGGGGGAAAAACAATTATATGCAAAAAGATCCAAATGTTTCTTTGGAGTACAAGAGGTGGAATATCTAGGTCATATTTTATCTCATGAAGGTGTTAAGGTAAACCCTAGCAAAATTACAACCATTAAGGAATGGAAAATCCCCACATCTATAAAGCATCCGTTAGGTTTTCTCAAGTTGACAGGGTATTATCACAAGTTTGTTAAGAACTATGGGAGAATAACAGCACCTCTAACAACATTATTAAAGAAAGATGCATTTTCATGGACTCCAGAAGTAACAAAGGCCTTCGAACATCTTAAAGAGGAAATGTGCCAAGCACTGGTCTTAGCTACGCTGAACTTCACAAAAACCTTTATTGTGGAATGTGATGCTTTAGGAAATGGAATTGGTGCTATTTTAATGCAAGATGAAATACCCATTGCTTTTGAAAGTCATCCAATCAAGGGAAAGTATTTATAAAAAGTTATTGATGAGAATGAAATGTTAGCAATACTACATGCACTTAAGAAATGGTGACCCTACCTAATGGGAAGACACTTCAAGGTAAAAATGGATCATGATAGTCTTAAATACTTTTTAGAACAAAGATTATCCTCTGAACAACAACAAAAATGGGTCACAAAGATGTTGGGTTATGACTTTGAAATCATCTACAAAAAAGCGAAGCAAAATGTGGTGGCAGATGCACTCTCAAGAAAGGATGAGGATGTGGAAGCATTGTTGTGCGCCATTTCTATTATCCAACCAGATTGGATAAACGAAGCAAGGGAGGAATGGAAGAATGATGAAGAAGTGTGGGCACTCATTCGAAAGTTACAACAAGATTCCAATACATCTGATACATTTAATTGGAAAAATGATTCATTATGGCACAAAGATCGCTTATACCTATGTAAGAATTCCCAACTCAAAGAAAAGATTCTTATGGAATTGCACACTTTTCCCTTAGGAGGGCACTTGGGATTTTTAAAAACTTACCATAGGGTTAAGAAGGAATTTTTTTTGGATGCAAAAGTTTGTCGCGGAATGTTTTGTTTTCCAACAAAATAAAGTTGAAACAATTAAGAGGCCAAGTCTATTACAACCTTTATTCATTCCAAGGCAATGTTGGGAGGAGGTTTCAATGGATTTTATCACAGGTTTACCCAAGTCCAAAGGAAAGAGAGTCATCATGGTGGTAGTTGACAGACTTACCAAGTATGCACACTTTTGTGCATTATCACATCCATTTAAAGCCAGTACAGTTTCTACCGCATTTATGGAAACAATTCAAAATCTACATGGAAACCCAAAGATTATTGTAAGTGACAGAGATCCCATTTTCACTGGAAATTTTTGGACATAATTATTTTATTTTCTCGCTACTCAGTTAGCTCATAGCTCAACTTATCATCCTCAATTTGATGGGCAAACTAAGATAGTAAAGAAATGTTTGGAAGGATATCTTGATTGCTTTGTATCTGATAAACAGACACAATGGGTGAAATGGTTGCCTCTGGCTGAATGGTGGTATAACACTTCCTTCCATACTTCAGCAAAAAGACTCCATTTATGGCACTTTATGGATATCATGCACCATCCATCACATCATATTTAAGAGAAAATTCTAAGGTTCAAGCAGTGGAACATCACATCGAGTATCAACAACAAGTTCTCCAACTCTTAAAGGATAAGCTCACATTGGTGCAGGCTATAATGAAACAACAGGAAAATCAACAACGCAGTGAAAGAAGTTTTGATGTAGGTGACTGGGTATTCCTATGGCTACAACCATATAAAAAAATGTCCCTCAAGCAAGCTAAGAAGGATAATAAATTATCACCAAAGTATTATGGTCCGCACAACGTGTCGCAAAAGATTGGTACTATGGCATACAAATTGGAGCTTCGTGCAACTTCTCGAGTGCACCCAGTTTTCCATGTTTCATGTTTAAAGAAGGTTATAGGTGAAAAGATCCCATTTCAAACAATATTTCCTTAACTTGGTGAGGAGGGAAATAATATATTGGAACCAGAAGCAGTGACAAAAACAAGAACTCGACAACTACAAAATCGATCAATTTCAGATTATCTCATCAAGTGGAAGAACTTATCTGTTGAAGATTCCACATGGGAGGATGATAATTTTATATAGAAGCATCCTGAACTACTCAAGCATTGGGGACAACACTTTTTTGAAGGAGAGGGGCATGTTAGGTCCTTATAACACTAGTGATTCCTCCATTACTATTTTCATTGTATCTCTTATTATTACTGTTGTGCCCTTGTTGTCCCAATATTGTTATTATTATGCCCCATAGAATCCCTCTATTGTTATTTTTGTGCCTTTATATTATTATTGTTAGGACATCTTGGTTATATTGTGAACCCTTAGACTCCTATATATAGAAAGGAGGTTTTGTCATTTGAATCATCTGAGAATTGTTCATTTATGTAATGTAAAGGAGGTTGCCCCCTCGAAGAGGTTTATTTCTAAGGCATTGATCTATCTTTCCTATCTTTCTGTGAGTTGGTTTCATAACATAGAAGTGGCTACACAACTTTGACCTTGCAGCTTCACAGCTTCGATTTAGAAGTAGCTTCAGAGCTTTAACTGAGAAGCAACTTCATAGCTTCGACCTAGAATCAGTTTCACAACTTCAACGTAGCTTCACAGCTTCGATACAATTTCAAAATTTCATCTTGCCTAGTAATTGTAGAAACCCTAGCAAGAGAGAGAGAAAAAGAGACCTAAAATTGCAATCTTATTCTTCTTCTTTTTCTTATTCTTCCTTTTCTAGCTTCTATTTAGAGAAGATCAAACTTGCTTGAGAGTATCTCTAAATCAAGTCAAGATCCTTTTTATATATAGGCTTTTTAGGGTTACAAATCACTATCTTTAGGCTGACTTGTCCCTTCATGTATTTCGACTTGATCTTTGTGCCATGATGAGGTCTTGGAGGGTCTTTTTAGTCTATTTTGACTCAAATAATTTTTCTTTACAATGTGTAACATGCCCAAATGGGTCTTCAATACATGACAATGACAAAATTGACTTTATGATAAACATAGAAGCACTCTTGGGTGCTTGACCTAAAAATAAATTTCCCTTGAGCATGAAACCCATGCCTCAAGAATAACAATAATAAATTTATTTCTCTATTTTCATTAAATAAATATAATCATGATTACATATGTCATTATGAAGATCGAACCTAGTTTCGTATTTCAACACTCCCTCTTAACTAGTGAGGTATTTATAATTCATACAAGGTACTTGGACATTCTCAGTTTGAAGAATTCTCATAAGAAGAGTCGGATTGGTAACCCATTTGTTCAACATCACATCAACTAGTATTGTTGCATAGAAAGGAATTGACTAACAATTCTATCTCTCCATAAGATCATAGCACAATGTTGGAAATACCAATGACTTATAGACACCATCATCATTGTCCTTAAGGCACATACCCCACCCGAGTGTTCACAAGGTATATCCTCCTAGAACTATTCTTATCTTGGATTCCCAATCCTCAAATAATATTTGTCCTCCACAACTACTCTTATCTTGGATTACTTACCATATCCTCAAAGAGTATCAGATGTCATATGCTTACCTAATCGTCCATTATTTCTTCTAAAGTGAAGATAGGAATGATGTGCATATCTCTCCCTCTCAACTAGAGAGGATATATCCATTCCTATGAAGCAATGTACCCATTCCTATAAAAGGAATGTACCCAAACTCCCTCTTATCTGGGGACTTTTCCAAGCTCCCTCTTAACTAGGGACTTGTTTCCAACAAATTTTTTCTCTAGGTGGAGATCATGGGACTATCGGCTACTTGTGGGGCTCCTTCTTTCAATGTCATGAAGTTCATCTTCAACATTATTTAGCCTTCATCTTTTGGGACTTCTTCGTAGGGAATCACCCATCCATCACTTTCCTTCATGAACTAAGTCAGTCATGTCATCCTTCCTTTCATCAAAAAGTGATCTACTAGACCATATTTGGCTTTTCTTCATACAACTACCTTTTCCACATCATGTTTCCTTTAGGATCTTCCATCCAACCACATGAGTACTAGTTGTAGGTGGCATCCACAACTCTCTTTTGGTAGCCCTGTATTAGCCCATCTAGATATTGTTCAAAAATAAAAAATGAACATCAAATCAAAATTACCTTTTGTGACAGCCCTTCATCATAACATTTTCTTGTTACAACATCAACATCCTGCATACATATTGATACATCTCCAAGATATTCAATGTCAAAAGTATCCTTCCTTTCTAGACTTTATTAGAGTCTTTATATCTTTTCCATGAAAATGTCATGGTCAATTTGATAAGCCCTGGTATTACACCAAGGATATTGCAACTCCCAAGAGTTTCTCAACTTAAATTGTCAACCTAGGGTTCGTACAAATTTAAAGGTGATAGTGTTATATGCACAACAGGTTAGGTTCTACTCATGTCACCCTCAATCATGAGATAAAATCAAGGTGTTCAAAGACCACTCCTTCAGCTAACTACAAAGAGAAAGCATGTCATGATTGCAAGGAGATGAACATGATTCTAAATATAGAAGTGAAAATGCCATTCATTCAATGTAAATGTTGATTGAAATTGCATGAAAGGAAAATGCTGCTCTAGTTTTGGAAGTAAACCAACACTACTCTATTTGCATGCTTATTCAAATAAAATAGTTCTTACTTGCATAAAGAATTTATCTATTTGTAGCTTGCTTGAAAATGAGAAATTCAATCTTCAATACAATTATGAAAAAAAATACTAATTCTAATTCTATTTATTGTCTTATGTTTACAGTGAGGAGAGGATGGGGTTGGATTGGTATTACCATCTTCCCTAATCATGAAATCAAGGCTTGTGGGCCATTATTCAACTTCACTATCCAAGGGTCAAAATATGGATCAAATATGGTTGAAGAAAGAAATTCTACACGTCTACTACAGGAAGTGCTACAAGAGGCCATGTATTGCTATAGGAGGCCCTATTTTGCTATAGGAGGCCCTGTTTTGCTACAGGAGGGGGGTCTGAGAGATTTTTTAAGACAAGAATGGTGTATTGAAGGTAGGAGAAGGTGGAAGAAGGTAGAAGAGGGTGAATGAATGGTGTGGGAGCCCCTTAACCAAGCTTAGTACCCCTCATAGGTCTATCTTGCGCTAAAGTTTGTGCCCACGTTGTCCTCAATTTACCCTAGCAAAGTAATCTCGGTGGTAGAGTTTGGAGGCAATGTGAGGTGACTAGGAGGGAGATCGAATGGTCTAGGTGGATTTAGAAAGTTTTTCCCAACCCTTCAGGTCAACAAAATCCCTACAAACTAGTCAAACACATGCATCAAATTATCACTATTACAACAAAGTAAATTAACATGGAAAATATGAGTGATTTTTATTAACATATACTCTACCCTCCAACACAAATATAATTGTCAAACCAATGCTACTAACTTCTAAGTTGCAGAAACTAAACATGCAGAAGGATTACAGTCCAATACTTAACAATTTCCAAGAAATCATAAAGACATATTTTTGGGTTGTTATTGTAGATCTTCCAACCACTCTTCCCACAAGAGAGGTGCCTGTAACTACAAGTTTTATGATATAATACCTAATGAAACAAGAAAATAATTTCAATGACTTGAAAGAGAATAGAAGATATACAAGAGAGGGGCTAAAGTCTATGGGTTGGGCAGAAACCCAAGGGTTTCAGCCCTCCAAAACTAACTCATATGAAAACCAATAGTGATCTTCTAATTAATAGAAAATAAGAGTCACATACATCATATGAAAGATAAGAATAACAATGTCAAGCACTAGGCTCTCAGTAGATACTCCTAGCTGCAAAACAAAATTGAATCCTAATGAGCCTTTTGGCTGGTTTATTTATACAAAAAGTAGCTAAGGGGAAGCTCCCTTGAAAAGAGGAGTGATTCCATAAAAAATGTCGAGACTGATGGGTCTGGTTCCCTTGGATATTCACATGCACTTCAATTCCTCAGCTGCTAGTGAATTCGAGTTGTTGGTGAGGAATATCTTATCTAAAGCCAAATTGGGGATTTAATGCAATGGAAAAGCCCCCCTATTTTCTCTCTAGATGTCTCCAATCAGACCCTACATAGTAAATATCTCCAAAAATGATTCTTTTTCCTGAATATTAATCACATTAGGCAATGAAATGTGACAAGCACTATTTAGTATTTCTACTAAGCATATCATGGTTTAAAATGCAAATTAATGTGAGAAAATGAGAGTTTTAAGGGCTAGAGGATAGCACAATGGGCATAAAAAATATACTTATTGATGGGATCCATCCCAATTCTTCTATTCATCAGACGTTGATTTCATTTTCAACATGACCATAGTTACATATTTCATGATCTATTCTTTCTTTCTTCACATATTTATCCCCGGGAACTTCCATTCATAGTTCCTTCATCTTTGTCAACCACCTCAAATTATATGAGGACATATTATGTTGATTTCAACTTTTTAGTATGTGAATCATGCCTTTATCCCTATTTTCAATGGAAGATTTCCCTTTTATTTGACCATGCTCATGAAGTATAGAATTTACCCATGTTATCTGCAACTATATGATGACATGACTGCATTTATTAAACATATGCATACATACCTCTTTGTAAGGAATCTGAACACCACATATCTCCACAATGGTATGATACTGTCCACTTTGGGCCTAAGCCCTCATGGATTTTCTTTTGGACTTACCCCAAAAGGCCTCATACCAATGGAGATATTTTTCCATCCTTAGATAACCATGATCCTCCCCACTTCTAGTCAATGTGGGACTTTGGTCATATACCAAACAATCCTCCCCTCGAACAAAGGACCATGGAGCCTCCCCTCAAACGATTATCCATCCGTCCACTCTCTACCAACCAGGATTCTTCACTCCAATGCATTGGAAGTACACGCCTTACATGTAGCACCACCTGCCTCGAGAGCTTGCTCTATCCCAGGTCAACTCCTCTTCGCTGTGTTGGGACCAGGACACGTCCATGAAGAATCTGGAGCACACCGCCTATCTAACTGAGCTCATCCACAGATCCCATCGTGATATTACCGGGGCCCACCACCTTCGTTCGGCATTCCGAGGATTCATCCACTTGGCTAACTTCGGGACATGGCTCCGATACCACTTGTAAGGACTCTGAACACCACATATCTCCACAATGGTATGATATTGTCCACTTTGGGCCTAAGCCTTGATGGATTTGCTTTTGGGCTTACCCCAAAGGCCTCATACCAATGGAGATATTTGTCCATCCTTATATAACCATGATCCTCCCCACTTCTAGTCAATGTGGGACTTTGGTCGTATACCCAACACTCTTTTCTTATTTTGGTCATCTATGCTTCCTCCAATAGCTTCCTTTCATTGATTGAGAGTACTTTAACCATCTTGATATGCTACATTCTTTTTAACAACATAAACTTTGAAACAAGAACTATTCAAAACAGGAACTCTAGCCCAAAAAACCCCCAAAAAAACATGAAAAAAGGTGCTAAAAAAAAATGTGTATTCTGGAACGATGTTTTCTTTTAGGGTTAATTTTCAATATATTTAAAAAATGACAAAAAAACAAAAAAAAATTGTGCAAAAACCAATTTCTTTTGTGCAAAATAAATGAAAAAAACACACTATTGTTTTTGGTAGAATAACATTTTCCTTTCCTAGGTATAATTTCAACATAAAGATAAAATAATGGGATCCGAAACACATTAAAATTCCATTAGTTTTCATCCATGTTGTTAAACATATAATAACATGACACTAAAGATCACTAAAATTCTAATTGTTTTCAACCATAACATTAAAGATTTAAAAAAATGGAAAATTTTCAACCATAGAATTAAAAAACTCTAAGTTTTCAATACATTTAAACCATGACATTATAAAAAAATTACATGACTAAATTAATCAAAATGTCAATACTTGTAGATTGAATGAAACATAAATTATATCTCTAAGTTATAGTTGCATTGTAGATATTTTAAACAATAAAACTCATCATAATTAAAACATATAATCCAACAAACATAAAAATGACTCATAACTTCATTTAACATCATATGGAAATTAAGTTTTTTATTTTGATACAATGCAAACATTAGTTATATAAACTATCTTAGACAATTATTTAAAACCACTCATATTTTCTCGCACACCATCCGAATTCACATATTCTGATGAATGACTGGATGCAGATGAAGATGTTCCATATTCTTCTCTTTCATCAACTAGTGCCCATCTGAGTCCACATGCATGCCCACCATTTCAGGTTTCAAAATTCTTCTGGATCTATGACTGGTTTCAACAAACTCCCATATTAACATTGTTTCTTCTCTTAACAACCTCTTCAGAATCCCTATCGCCTTGAAGTGAAGAGTTCCTCTCTTTGTTAAATTGAAGTCATAAACAAGTATGTGAACATCCTTCAATTTTAAGAGGTTTGTGCAGCGGCGATTTATTTTTGTACCATTTATTTTTCTCTTTCTGCCAATTTTTCTATCAACTACCAGCTCTTACTTGTACACACCATTGAATGGGTGTATATTTGTGGCATACCAATGTACTTCAACACTTGCAACATCTTCCTTTTTTGTAATGACCTTTACAACCTTAGCAAACCAGAATAGATAGTCATTGGCATCTACATCTGCTAGCACTGCAATCATGCAATCCTCCTTAATATCCTATATTGAACCCTTGTAAAGGTCTTCCATGTCTTCACATTGTGCATGAGATCTTCTCGAACCAATATACATTTCTCTTTCCTCTATCTGTGAAGAATTAATAATACCTTGAGATTGTTGTTGTTCAATAATGTTTCTTTCCTCATGTTCATTTGACACATTTTGTGGCCAAAGAAATGGATTTTTCTAAGGTATATCTTCATTTGTTGTTCTTTAAATGATATCACTTTGATTATTGAAAAAAGACTCCCACCAAACTAAATCATCAATATCAAAGTACTCATATGTATATCTAATTCATTTTTTAATTTCTTCCAAGCAATCAAAATAATTTATATCTCTATTCTACCTACATGAATTATGAACTTTAACAACTGATTCTAATAACAATGTATTTGATGCAAATATTGGATGATCTGGAATGAATTTCAAAAATGAAAAACCTAATGACGACACCCATTTTGCAGCGGTTGAATACTTCTTGCCCCATATTAGTGTTTTCCCATCAATTTTTTGATACAAAATTGATGTTGGAAGCTAATGTCATTAAATTGTTTAGTGCATTTCTCATCACCATGCGATCCCAGAATAAACCTTCGCATGTCAATAGTTTCTTCCAACACATCAAAAATATGCTCTACCATATATGATTTCTTAATACATTCAATTAATGATGGCAAGCTCCCAACATCTTTCCTCCTCAGTGTGACTGAAAAACAGATGAACATCTGATCAATATGGTCATGAGTGTGCCCAATAAGAAGGAAAACAACCTTTACCTTCTGGAAAATTATCAATTGAACAAGCATGTTTAGATATCCAAAAATGATATGATTTTTGTTTTCACGACAAGTGTTGTCCAATTGTAGATACAAAACTTTAGGAATATTACTAGACCAATGAAAAAGCACATCATGAATTATGGTTATTGTCATATTTGCATCATTATGAATATTTGGAGCTATGAAGTATACCCTTGGCAACATTTTCCCATTGAGGACCATGCAACCAAGCAATTGATACTGAATAAAATTTTCCTCCTGTAAATTCTTAGGTGTGCAAACAAAATGTGATAGAAGTGTTTTCTTTTGGCACATACCATCAATTATCAAACCCAAATATTATTTGGATTATCATAACACTTCTTTTGATGCTTGTACAAATTTTTCCTTTCACTTTTTTGTTGTTTGTGATGCTCTTGAAGCGCTTTGACAATGTAATCTACACAACATAAAAGAAAGTAACTAATAAATAAATTCATAGTAGATGAATATACAATTTTAGAAATTAATGTTATGAATGCTTAACTGTTTCTACCCCATCAAATTTATCCCTTTTTTTATTTAAGAGAAGCACATGTACTACAAACCCCCATCCTTGTCTTCTTAGGAATATGGACATTGTTGAATTATTTCTTCCATATCTTCACAAAATATTGATATGTAATAAATCGACCATTTCCTTCAACACCTTCCGTATATTATTTATATAAGTTGTATATTTCTCATCTTAAGAAATCATTTGGAATATGTATTGTCTCTCTATTTGGCATACACTCTCCATGCCTTGAAAAGAAGTCTTTCATCCATGACATTGCAGTATTTGATAATGGCCCAAACTATCGTTTATGACATACTTCTGAAAAAATGTGGGATCCTTTTCCAATTTTTCTTAGATTCTTCACATACGAAAAATTACATTGAATGAAACATTTTGAAATCCTTTCTACAGATAAATAAAAACCCAATATGATAATCATAACCTGACAATGTAGATTGCATGCACCCCACTAAATATGAATTTTTCATGTTTTTATTCATTGAAAAATATCTCTTCCTTTTCTCCAATGAAAACTTGAAATCCATATGTTTCAAGCAATCCTTTTGACAACATTCACTTGAAATGAGAGAACTGACAAAACTTCTTCTCGTGAGATACTCTTCTCTACCCCTTCTATAAATATAACATCTTGGATTGATATAAAAAGGTTTTCTCCTACTCCTTGATACAATATTTTCTGGCAACATCTTCATCATTGAATCATCATTTGTATAAGCATTTTCATCATCATTAGGAGGAATATTATCCTTACTATGATCATCTATGCTTTTTAAATACTAAATTGGAGGATATTCATCATCTTTCCCTTTGTCAGTGCTACCCTCATAGTCCTTAGAATTAGGATTAAATTGAAAATTTGACTCGATGTTTATTGGATATTCTTCATCATGTGCATTGTCAGTGCTTCTCTCATCATCCATAGGATAAGGACTACATGGAAAATATGAATTTTTACTTACTGGGAATTCTTCATCATGCCCTTCATCACTACTACTCTCATAGTCCTTAGGATTAGGACTTAGTGCTTCATCCTTCCCTTTGTCACTATTGCTCTCATAATCCTTAGGATTAAGACTAAATGCTTCATCCTACCCTTTGTCACTATTTCTCTCATAGTCCTTAGGATTATGACTAGGTGGAAAATGTGATCCTCTATTTACTAGAAATTCATCATCCTTCTCTTTATCACTACTTCTCTCATAGTCCTTAGGATTAGGACTAAGTGGAAAATGTGACTCTCGATTTATTGGAAATTCTTCATCCTAGCCTTCATCACTTTTTCTCTCATAGTCCATAGGATTAGGATTAAGTGGAAACTGTGACTCTCGATTTATTGGAAATTATTCATCTTGGCCTTCATCACTACTTCTCTCATAGTCCATAGTATTAGGACTAAGTGGAAACAATGACTCTCAATTTATTGGAAATTATTCATCCTGGCCTTCATCAGTGTTACTCTCATAGTCTGTAGGATTAGGACTAAGTGGAAATTGTGACTCTCAATTTATTGGAAATTCTTCATCCTAACCTTCATCACTGCTGCTCTCATAGTCCATAGGATTAGGAATAAGTGGAAACTATGACTCTATATTTATTTGAAATTCTTCATCATGCTCTTCATCACTGTTGCTCTCTTAGTCCATAGGATTAGGACTAAGTGGAAACCGTGACTCTTTATTTATTTGAAATTCTTCATCATGTTCTTCGTCACTGTTGCTCTCATAGTGCATAGGATTAGGACTAAGTGGAAACCATGACTCTTTATTTATTTGAAAATTTTCATCCTACCCTTAATTATTGTTGCTTTCATAGTCCTTAGGATTAGGACTGAGTAGAATATTTTACTCTCTATTCATAGTGAAATCATTTCTGTTATATTCATCAATATGAATAGAGTTGTTACGCGATGAAGATGTTGATGCTTCACAAAGTGAAACTTCACTATCAAAAGAATCCATGCTTTTCAAACATAAGAGGTTGAAATATACAAATGCACTCTCTCCTACTGATAATATATAGCTTAAATAATGAAAATTTCCCTCCAAAGTTTCCCTCTAAAAATTTTCACCAAAAATTTTCCCTCTAAAAATTATGTTTCATGTATTTCCCTCCGAAATTTTCTTCTACAATTTATGGAAAAATTTTAACTATAATTTTCTTATGAAATTAAATTTTTAAACTAAATCTTTAAATTAAAATTGTAAACTAAATATTTTACCTAATTTGAACTAAAACTATATAGTATTTACTATACAATTGAATATTTTTTATTTTTATTTTTAGTATATCTTCTACCACACATTTAAAATAAATTACTATATCGCCATGACACGATTTATATGTTAAGTTTTTATAAAAAAAAATTAATACCACATTCACCATGTGGTAAAACAATTATGTAATGTTCCCTTTATCATAAATTACTATATCGCCATAACACGACTTCTATGTTAAAGTTTTTATAAAAAACAATTAATACCACTTTCATCATGCAGTAAAACAATTCTGTTGTTTTCACTACATCATAAATTTCATTATCATTATTCCAAACATCACATCAAGGCTTTTTGAAGCTTGTTAAAATACTTGGAGCGATTTTGTGGAGTAACTACATTTTTATTGAAAACACATTCAACGAAATATTATCACATTTGAAAGGTTAGTTTCACTTTTGTTGAGTGCAAGTCTTAAACTCCCATAGGCTTACTAGTAGTTATGTGTCAGTTGGGTTTTTATCTTTGAGTGAAATACCAGACAAAAACACATTCTAGTAAATAATATTTAACTTTTTACTAATGAAATTTAGATTTCGTTTAGAAATTAAAAACTTACATGAGTTGAGCTTACCCAAAAGCCTTGTGGAAAGTAGGAGGCCACTACATCAGCAATGTGTGTGGTGGGCTCGGTCGTGGGCTTCCTAGTTTTGGTTGTGCCTACTTGGGGTAGAGCGACCCCCTTGTAGACTAGGGAGCCAATTCTTGGAATCAGCCCCCTAGCCTACTTGGGGGCCATTCTACCATGGGCGGGGACATTGTTGTTTTGTTGGGGCCTGACCCAGGTTCAAAGGTGATTTAGCCAAACAAATCCCAGTACTACTAGCCCTTTCAGCAATAGTCCGCAGACCGCAGACTGAGGTCTCACCCAAAGTAGTATGGGAGGGTGCTAGAACCAGGCTTCCACACCCTGGAGATGTCTGATGAGGTCAAGTGGTCTGCAGTTTGACCCTGCGCACACAACATTATGCGCTTCTACTTGTACCTCGTAGCTTGAGATGCCACCTTCACGTAGACCTACTCGAGGGACGAACATTGTTATTACCCAAGCCTTTACTAGTGTTTCGTTGTTAGTTGATTAACTTAGCTTACTTGCATGCGTAAAGTATACTTAGCAATATAAATCATTCATATAGGTGCACAAAGCAAATAAACAACACATTTGCAATTTATATCAAACATGTAATAACCCAAGAACAGATACAAAAAATTAAGAAAAAACTTCTCTTTATTACTTTCTTCCTCAGTTACAGACTCGACTCCACCCTGTGCACTCAGCTGCAGGGGCCCACAGACTCAGCTACGGACTACTAGGCCTCTACGCACTTAGCTGCAGAGCCTTTTCCTACTCTACGACCCAAAGACACACTTTACACTTGCAACTCAATTTCTTAGACTTGTTCTTATTTTGTACTTGATAATTAGGTACAACACTAGCATGTTGCCTATAAAAAGGAAGAAATTGCATTGCCATCAAAAAAGACCCAGCACAGTGCAAATTTATTCAGCAAATAATTAATGCTCTTCAATTTCTTTCAGATGCAATGCAAGAAATTGGGTTGAGGAAAGGGGATTTTAATGAATCACGTGTGGAAAAAAAGGAAAAGGAACCTCAATTAGATGGAATGATTGGAAAGGCATACATTGGGAGATTCGTAGACATCAAAGATCCATCAAAAGAGGAAAATGAGCAAACTGAAGTAGAAAATATTATGGAAGAAGAAAATGATGAAACTCTAGAGGATGAAGAGTTTGAATTACGTGATATTATTGATTAAATTTAAGTTATGCTTGGAAATCAGTCTCATTTTTTGTAACTATTAATTAGTTATACTTGTAATGTTTTGACTTTGACATTTTATGAAAAGAATAAGTATTCAGTTAATGTTGTTATATGTTCAATATTTGTACTATGTGATTTTTGCTTTAATTTTTATGTCAATCATTATTTTTTGAAAAAAATTGTGATTATTATTATTTTTTGACTTGAAATTCATAAAAAAAAAACTATTATTTAACCATTTTTGGTAAACTTTTCCTATAAAAATTGTGATTTTGACATGTCATTTCTAGTAAAACATTACCAAAATGTGTAATGTTTTTGTTATATTTATGTTCAAAATGGTTATTTTTATGTCAATTATGTCAATTATTGTTTTTTTAGATACAATTATTTGATGTGCATTGAAAAATTAATTAATGATAAATAAATATGTAGAATATCAAAACTTTAAAATATCGACCTTTTTCTTTAACTATCCAAAAAAAATAAAGACCTGACTGCAAAAAAAATTAAAAAATAAAGAAAAACAAGAAAATATGAAGAAGAAGACTACTTCAAAAATTGTTAAGTTTAGAAAATAATTATTCACATTTAATACATTAGAAAATTTAAAGTAAAAAAATAAACCTTTTTAAAAAAATGGCCTAATGTAGAATCAACACTTTTTAAAATCAACATGCGAATCACTAACATTCTAAAAAATAATGTACATAAAAAAATTTAAAGTGTCACAAACTATGCTCAAAAAAATATATGTATTCTACATCACCACTTTTCAAAATTGGTTGATTTTTTTGTTACCTCAAAAAAACAAGTAATCGTATCAGTTCCCATTTCAAAATTTTACGTTGCTCTTTGTCATCATATCATGATTCTTCCAAACAATGAATCCCATACAAGGTGGAATTCTCAGCTAGACACTTGCTTCCTCCAAGAGAGGTGAACCTTCTAAACAAGATTCCAATAGAGGATCTTAATTATCCTCATCCTAAAAATGCTCCTTCCTAATGATGTATGATGATCTCTACACTAGATGACTTTGATCTACCCATAAGTACTATTTATGTTTCTAATGAGGCTACCGAGAGCTACTTCCTTCATCTGATGATTTTTGCTTCCATGTAGACTTCTACTTCAGCTATCTTTCAAGCTTTTATAAGGACTTCTCGAGCTCTTGATTTAATTGTATGCTTTTAATATGATTATGTATTATACTAAGATGCATCTCATCATTAATGCTTTGCATCTTGGCTGCCATGGTGGAATTATTTTCACCTTCCACTTCTCCTTTTTATGTATTAGAGAAACCCTAATAGTGATTATCGATCCCTTTGGATTTCCTCATCATGTTATTCCACTTCTTTGATGATATGAGCCTCATTTATTTCTTTCCTCTTGTTGTCCTTATTGAAATTTGGACAATATCTTGTAGTGCCCATATTCTTGATAAACATAGCATTGGATCTTTGCCATATTCTTCTTCTTTTTCTATGGACCAAACTTCCCAAATTTTCCTTTTCTCTTAGCCATGGTAGTGAATTCTTGAACTTTTTCATTTGATCCCATGTCAATTTTTTCCTTCAATCTAGTTTATTCAAACTTACATAATGACCAAATTTCATTGAATTGGGTAACTTCCTTATTTCCATAGATGTTTGATGTAAAGTTGCCACGTTCCTTTTGTAGTGCATTGAGAACTATGGTGTTCATTTATTTATTGGACATTATTTCTCCCAACTCTTGTATTTCGTCTCTTAATTCTTATAGCCTCATAAAGTATGAGGATATTCCATCTTCCTTTGATACCTTCATCTTGTATTAATGATATCACTTCTCCAACAGTACTTACAGAGAACAATTCTACTAGCTTCTCATATATTACTTGTGATGTATCCAATACATATGGTATGAGGGGATCTTTGATGGATTCTATATGTATCCTTTGAGATATTACTTCCCCTTTCATGTACTTTGCTAGAGCTTGAGCTTCTTCCTTTGGAGGTTTAGTGATTGAACCCTCAACATGACCAATGACTTCATTTTCTATGAGGATCAAAGTTGTCCTCTTCTTCAATTTGTTTTTTTCCTTCCAAAATTAAGTCATTTTGATAGATTTAGATGTCGACATAGATATAATTACTTTTGAATATGATTTTTGATGACAATATATTCAACTTGATTCCTTCTTGATTTTGATGATGATGTTAATAGTAGAAGATGTCTTCCTACAAAAGTGATCCTTCAAATAGAGGGAGAACAAGTTGGTTCCTTGATGATGATGAAAATGCCTTGATGAGCTTGCCTTTCTTAAAGTCAACTTTAGTCAAATTTTCCTTCTAGTAACTACAGCTTGTTATTCAACCTCTTTTTCGACCCTTGAAATTTTACTACAATTTTCAGTCACTACAGAAAACCTTGTTTCTACATGTGTGGGATAAAGGCAGATATTTTACCCTAATATCTTCTTTTCTTAAATAGAGGCGTCTTCTTTTGCAACTCATCTTGCAAGATGGCTTGTCTCCCAATTTGTTTTAGCCTTCTTAGGTGACTGTATCATTTTGGATTTTGCTACAACAAGTGAGCCCTAATCTCCTCACACGTGTGAACAAGAATAGCCCAAAACAAACCAAAATTACTTCGATCCTTTTATCTTCTTTGATGATGATGGGTGAGATTCCCAACAATGCTTCAATTATATAACTCTTCTTTGGATGAGCTAAGGTTTTGAGATCTTTTATCTTTGATATGTCATTATCCTTGATATGAATGGTACTTATTGATGATTGATAGTGTATATTATATTCTAGTGCTTCGGCCCTCGAGTGTCATTCTTTAAGATGCCTTTCCTTCCCTTGTCACCTTAGCTCTAATTTCATGTTGAGAAATTAAGGGGGAAACAAGTGTAGGTGATTTATCTTACTTTGATAATTGCTTGTGATATATTTTTAGTTATCTTGATTAGCTTCTTCTTCAACTTGATTATTATTGTTTTCTTATCATCAAACAACTACCAATCAATAAAGAAAAATGAGACAAGACGACACAAGATATAGGTTATCATTTCAGGCCAAAACCCCTCCACTTGAGAGGAAAACCCACATCAATTCTTCTCTTCTTAAAGTATCTTCAATTGACGAAATCCAAGACCTATGACCCTTGACCAAGGCTCCTCCAAGACTAAGTCAACATTCCTTATTGATTTTCACATATTCTTGCAACAAACTTCAACCTTCTAGCAACTTTGACCTGATAGATTCACAAATTAGACCTTGATGCAGCTTCACATATTCGACCTTATAGATTCACAACTTCAACCTAAAAGCAACTTCACAACTTTGACTTTGATGGTTCACAACTTTGATGTAGAAGTAAATTCACAACTTTGACCTAGAAGCAACTTTATAGCTTTGATGCAGCTTTAGAATTTCGTCTTTCCCAGTTGTTATCACTCCAAAATTTCTTCTAATTTGTCAGAAAAAAGAAATGATAGAGGTAACCACAAACCACTTTGGAGATCATGGCCTAGCCTTCCTAATCTCAAAGAGGGCTCTCTGTTTATGATTTAACTTTGTTTTAATTAATTAATTTTAGGATATTTATGGTTTCACTTGGGTTTTTGACTTGAATTTGGGTGGTGGGATCACTTACTTAGATGAAAGGGTTGTCTTTTACTATTGGGCTATGGGGTCAAATGTCAAACAAACAAGATTGGATCAAGTTCTAAAAACAATGTCTAGAGGGCAAGATAGAGGAGTTACTACAAATCTCAAAGGCTTGAAGGTGAAATGGTTTCCAATTGGATCCAGAGAGAAATTAAGGGTTCCCTAGGCCAAATCATGAAGAAAAGTGAAAGAGGTCAACCAGGATGGGAGAGCTGTTGGGTTGTGTTATATTCTTTCCACATAGTTAACAGGGGGTTTGAGGGGTACCCGTAACCCCACTTTATGGAGTCTGGGGAAGCACCCCGGAAAATTTTGTTTTTGGACCCTATGTTAGGTTGGGCGGACCCACCTATGGTTTTGTGCATGATTTTCGCACATGTTTTTTGGACGCGATGGTTTTCGGTCCATGGTTGACGTTATTGGTTTTTGGTCCATGGTATGGATGCTTCGGCATGTATAAATATGTATTGTAACACTGAAAGGAACATAATGAAAAATCAAGCTGGTAGTCCCGGTTTTGGGATCTAGGGGAAAATCTCTGTGCATATGTGTTTTTATGTGTTATGCTCTCGCATTGTTTATTTTTCTGTGATTTAGAACTCGTATGTAGGTAATTTTTGTATGAGGTTAAAACCTACAAGAGCAATTAAGGGTTCTCAATCTAGGTATCATAGGAAAACATATAAATGACTAATTGTGCAAAACAGAGTGTACTTAAAAAAGTTATAACTTAAATTTCTAGATAATTCATTCAAATTTAGATAAAAATTAAGTTTATGAAACACATAAGAAGGTAACAAAATTAGAAAAAGAAGATACTTCACTGCAATAGCTCATCTCATGAATCCTCTAGTGCAATCTTTTTATTACTTGCCCTAGTCTATTGACTTGAAAATTGGTACAATCACCCTTAGGTTTAAGATCAAAATAACTCTACAAATGTATAGCAATCCACCCTCAATACTTCAAATTATGAAGTATTTATACAAAAGGAATTTACAAAATATCTCAAACTGCATTGAGAACTAATTTAGGAAAAGGAAATATCTTCATGCAAGAAGATAGAGACAACTATTGAACTGTTGTTTGTTGTCCCTTTTATTTAGGTTATGTTGTCTTTTAGTCTCTAATCTTTTTCCCTTTAAGCTTCTTGGTTTTTTGGTATTCACGCTGGATGTCATATTTACTTATGACCTTTCATCTGATATACTTTCATCTATTTGTTTTTCAACTTTATTTTTTATCTGTCTCCTCTGTTTAGCCTTTTAACTGAATGCTCTATCACTTGATTTTACTTTTACCTTTCACTATAAATCTTACTCACTCTTTCATGTTTCTATGTTTTTAGTAAAAATGATTTTTACTATGTAGAATACATAATGTTGCTTCGAGAGTAGTTTGTAAGAATCCTTTGTTGTGCTAGTGAAAATAATTTAGTCTCTGTTTTAACATTTACTGTGTAAATTTTTTCCTTCTACTCTGTGATAATTGTCTTTTTCTTCTGAATAAAGCTTTATGAATACATTTTCTTGCAAATCTTGCAGTAAAAAGGCTTTGGAACTACTATCAAAATTGTTTATCCAAGCTTCCGCTCCACTTAATAACCTACAAAATAAAACAACTTGTTAATAAAATCCAAGTTTGAGAGCAGGTGACTGAAGGTTGTATTTGAATTGGGAGGAACTATGGGCAGAGTCTGAAGCGTGTTCGGGAGGTAATCCATGGTGAAATCCAGTCGCAGTGGCTTAGGGTGGCATAAATGGCTAAGGAAACTTTCACTGAAAAAATGAGCAAAAAGAATGAAAATGAGGGTCTTCAGGGTTTTAATGTAACGAATAGAATTGGTGTGAAATTTTATAATGTGAACACTGATTGGTTTCGGCTTTAGTGGGGAGGCAGTTTCAGAGGCCATCGCATTGCTTTTGGCCATCGGGTGGTATTTCCTTGAGAGCACGCAAGTTCACTTGGTGCTGCCACATAACCAAAAGGGGCCCAAGCAAAACCACAAATCTCATGTGCTCTCAGGCTCGTAAAGGTCGGATATCGGAAGTGCCCGATATGGATGCACGCCGTCAGATCTGGGGGTAAAAGATCTAATGGCTATCGTGCAGTGAAGCTGCATGAAGGGAAATCAGGCGGAGATTAGCGAGGCCCAGGGGATAATTACACTTAAATTGCAATTATTTAATAAATAAGTGGTGCGGGTTAAAAGTATAATGCGCGGGTTTAATATAGTGGGACCAGGGTTAAATGCAACAGGGTTTGAAAACTGCACCGAGGGTAATGGGTTTATATCAGAAAAAGCTGAATTTGCACAGTTAATTTAAATAAAGTGGGAGGGAGACAAAACTTAGGAAATATGGGGTTTAATGGTTTAAAAGGGTTTTGTCGAGAAATGTATGAATTCCAGAGTTAATAAAGTAATGCGGGGGGGATTAAACTTAGGATAAAGGGGGTTTGGTGATTTTATGGATTTTTTTTTGTGTGAAATAGGGAAATTAATAAGGGGAAGATGAATTTTCAAAGGGGAATGGGTTTTACACTAGGGAAAAGGGGTTTTTGGGTAGCAGAATGAGTTTGGAGGGTAATTTGCTAAGGAAAAGTGTGAAACCAAGTGGTAAGGGTGAAAAGGAAGGGAAAAAGGGCATTTTAACAAGCAATGATGGGATGGGGAATTAGTAAGTATGTAGTGGGGGGTGAAATGAAATGAGGTGAAGTTAATTAAATGAGCTTGTGAACATCCTTTCACTTTCATAACTGCTCCTGCACACTGAAACATAGGATCAAGCATGATAAATGTGATTATGCTCCAATCAACTTTTTACTTTTGCAACCTTTCTTCTACTTACCCTTTACTTACCCTAACATTTTTTTCTTCACTTTATTGGGTGCATTTAAGCTAGCAAACCCTTTCTTTCCTTTTTCTTTTGAAAAGTAAACTATCTAATTCTAACCTTATATATTCCCATGGCTCAGATTAAGCTTATGAGCACATTTTATTTCTCTACCTAACTACTGATTTGCCAAGATTAAACAGCTTGGCTAGATCTTTATTCTCTATCTATAAACATGAAATTTAAAACATGAACTAGTCAATATTAAATAGTTTGACTATCATTGGTTGTGGCATTTATGACAAGCTACACACAACCATTATTTTGTATAATAAAGTAAAAAGAAGTGGCACTTAGACTTTCACACTTTCATGATCTTCTTTTGTTTGGGGTTCATATTTTTTGACTTTTGATCTTTTCTTATTCTTTTTGTCCTTTGATATTTCTTTTAGGACATACCATCTTTACATTTTTTAGTTTTTAATATGGAACACATTTTGCAGAAAGAAAAAGTATGTATAATATTACCAAACTAACCATAGACAATTCAAAATTATGAATCCTATTATTATAGGACCCTAACACTAGTAACTATGAAAACCCTAACAAAAGAGAGATAAAGAGACCCAAAACTTCAATCTTTTTCTTGTTCTTGTTCTTCTTCCTTTTCTAGATTCTATCTTGAGGATATCAAAGTTGCCTGAGAGTATATTCAAATGAGGTTGAGTTCCTTCTTATATATAGGATTTCAAGGAATTGTTATCTTTAGGTTGACTTGTCCCTTCATTTAGGCCGACTTGATATATGTTCCATGATGAGGTTTTGGAGGTTCTTTTAACTCTATTTTAACTCAAATAAATTTTCTTTACAATATTTAACATGCCCAAATGGGTCTTCAATACATGACAATGACTCAGTTCACTTTATCAAAAACCTACAAGCACTCAATGGGTGCTTGACCTAAAAATAAATTTCCCTTGAGCATGAAACCCATGTCTCAAGAATAACAATAACAAAACTGCTTTTCTCTTTTCATTATATACATACAATCATGATTACATATGTCCTTATGAAGACTGGACCTAGTTACATATTTCAACAAAGGTGAGCATAGTGAAGCTAATACTAGAATGACAATGAAGTGAAGGGCTTAATACAAGTATCCTATGATAGAAAAATGAAACAATAGTAGATGAAAGAGAAGAACAAGTGTTAAGGAAAATCTTGCAAGGATGTAACTTAAGATAAGAGGCATTAGAAGAACTTAGAAAATAAAACCAATAACAGAGGCGTTGTTGACATATATGAGGACATGAAAGAAAATTTACAGAACATAGAGAAATATCAAAGAATAGGGATTGAAGTAAATTACATAAGTGATGAAGAAGAACCACAAGAAGACATGGCAGTAAAAGAAGATAAGGAAAATGTAGAAGATATTATTGTAAAGGAAATCATGAAGGTAAGCTCTAAACCTCAGTTAGAAGCTCCTATGTGTGAAGTAAGTCTTAATGTCGAATAATTGATTGATTAGATTGTAGCCATGGATAAATATTTTGAATATGAGGAATTAGTAGATAACAAAAAGGTAAAATTTGTTGTTAGGAGATTGAAAGGACATGTCTCATATGGTGGGATAGTATTCATAATGAAAAAAAAGAAGAAAGGTAAGAAACTTATCACGTCATGTGATAGAATGGTAGCTACATTGAAATACAAATACATGACATGGGATTACTACACAGTTATTCAAAAGACTTAAGAATTTGAGGCAGAAGGAAATGAATTTGAAATCTTATACAAAAGAATTTTATAAGTTAACTATAAGAGTATGTCACATATAAAAAGATGTGGAAAAGGTAGCAAGGTATATAAACGGTCTAAATTTCAACATTCATAATGAGATTTGTTTGCTATCTTTGAGAATAGTGGAGGAATCTTATCAACTTGCACTTAAAGCAGATTAAAAATTGTTTAGGAAATAAACTAAGTATGAGACAAAAGTAGCTATTTTAGAAGTAATAGGAAACATTATGACAACATATCAACTCAAATTCATGAAAGAATATAAATGTTTCTTCCAAGTCAAAATTGAAATCCAAAAGAAGGTCATTCATATAAAATAAGAACGTCACATTCAGAAGGTGAATATATTTGGGGTAAGTGTTTTAGATGCAATGAATATGATCATAGATCTTATGAAAGCCAAAATTTTGTAATTTAATATCATACTAATTAGATTGTCTAAGCTAAAAATGAAGAAACTATAGGATCATCATTGTTGATGAAAATGACACTTCTCAATCCCAACAGGGAGATCAAAGAGAAAATACAGAGAAAATATTTATTTAGAACTACTTGCAAGCCAAAAGGTAAGTGCTAAAAAATAATTATTTATCGAAATAGTATAAACAATTTAATATCTCTTGAAATCGTTGATAAATAAGTTTTTTCATCCTACACCTTATGAAGTGACATGGCTACACAAAAAACATTTTATTTTGGAAAATTAACAATGTATAATAGAGTTTAAGATAGTCATCTATGAATATTAAGTAATTTTATGTAATACCTATGGATTTTTGTAATGTTTTGTTGGGTAGACCATGGGAATTTGATAACCAAATAATTCATGATAGAAGGAAAAATAAATATGCCTTTGAAAAGGATGGTGACAAACATATTGCTATGATTGAAGGATAAAGGTGCAATAATAGATATTAGTAACCAAGTGTTGATGATAAGTAAGAAAGAGCTTTTGAAGCAAGGAAAAGAGGATGGGATAGGCTATTCAATTCTTGGTAAGCCAAAGATAGTTATTTCATACATTGAGGTAACTGGTCTACCTTTAGAAAAATAGATTTTGTTAAATGGGCATGGTAATATGATGAATAGTGAATTCTCCAGTGAAATGCCAACAATAAAAGTCATATTTCATCTAATGATATCTATTGCAAAAAAACAATTTAATGAAAGAGGTTGTAATCAAAAGAAATAGTCAAGAAATTATGATGAGTGAACAACCGGAGCATGAAAAGAAAGAGGTTGAGGTGGAAGGAAAGTGTGAAAGAATTGTAATGGGTGAACAGTAGGAGAAAGAAGGGTAAGAGGTTATTTTGGGAAGAAATAATGGGATTTTCTATGAGAAACCTCAAATTTATATTTAAAATGGTATGAGTAAAGATTGTTGTGAACTAGTATTTGTAGATTTGAGAAAGGAGGGAAAGCAAATAAAAGAAATTACAATCCCATGCATTCAAGGCAGAAAATGAGATAATGGATTGTACATGTGTGAAAGAAAGGAAGGAAAAAAATTAGAAGACAACTTTATTTCAATTTGTCTTTGCATTTATCTACATGGCACATATTTTCGAGACCAAGGATAGGGTTCAAAATCCTAATGAACAAATTTATTTTTTTTTCAATATGTTTGTTTCATGTGCAAGTGTAATCAAAGAAGAAAATAACAAATTGAAGAAATAAATCATGAGAAGACTTTACTTATGAAAAAGAGATTTTTATTTTTTTGAAATGATTAATTTCAAGAAGAAATCAAGTTTTGAAATGAAAACACTAAAGTACAATTACGAACCAAAGTATGTTTACATCCAATAAATAGACCCTAGGATCTAGGAGGAAAATATGTAGCATTGTGGATACACTTAAAATTTATTTCAAACTTTTGAGTGAAGGAGATAGAAATGAATACTTTATGGATAGAATTCCATGAATAAAAAATTTTCCTTGGGAGTCTAATGTAGGGACACCATTTGAAATTTTATTTTCTTAAGTTTTAATAGGATATAGAATTTTATTAGATTATCTACATAGGGATGAGGTTGTTTCTTTCAAATGTCATGTAATGTAACTAATTTATTAAGTTAGCACATAGATGGATAAGTTGAGTAGTTTTAAGGATATTATATACATTTAAGCATTGGATTTGATATTTTATGGGAAAGGAGGATACAACCCAACCTTTCATGGTTCAATGAATTCCTTATTATTAGTATAAATACATTTCCTGAAGAAGGAACAAACATGTAGAAATGAGAAATCAAAGTTTATATATGTTTTGAAGTTTGGATCTGTTGGGTGTGGAATCCTGCCAAGGCATGTTTTGCGGCTTAAAGCTCAAGTTTTGATTAATTCCATTGTAAAGACTCCAAAAATTGTGTGCATGGAGTGCAAAGTCGTAATAGAGTCATAGGGTTGTCTGCCCTTGTTTTTGTAATGTAATGTCGGTTTGAAAGATCTACCCATGGTCCGTAGACCATGGAATTGTATAAATAGAGTGAGGCTCTAAGTGTAGAAGTAATTAAATAAAAAGCATGAATGAATCTAAGGAATTGATGAAGTATTGAGTCAAAGTGTAGAGTTGTGTCTTTGGGTTGTAGAGTAGGAGGAGGGTCTGTAGTTGAGTGCGTAGACCCCCTGCAGCTGAGTGCGTAGGGAAGGTCCAACCTGTAACCATTGGAAGCATTAATAAAGAGAAGTTGTACCATATTTATGTGTATATTTTCCTATCTTATGCATTATTGGGTATGAATTGCAAGTTTACTATTTACTTACTATGCAAACTTATATAAATGTGATGAGTAAGCGAATATAATACAAGGTATCTATTTATGTGAAGATAACTAAATGTTATAATAAGATAAGTAAGAACTATGGTGTAAGTTGGGGAAATAGTGCAGATCTCTACTCCAGCAGCACAAAAATTCCACATCCCCTGGTTAGGTTTACGCGAAGGCAAGTATATCAGGGCGTGAAGGCCCTACAGGTCAGGGAGGTGTGCAGAGTAACCTATGGGCAGGTATTCACGGTTTGACCTAATCAACCCCTTAGACATCTCAAGGGTGCAGAAACCTAGTTCCACCCCCCCCATACTACTTCACGTGAGACCTCAGTCCGTGCTCCATGGACTATTGCCAAAAGGGCTTGTAGTACAGGGATTTGTTCGGCTAATTAACTTCAAACCTGGGTCAAGCCCCAAAAATCCAACAAATGGTTCTATTGTCAGGATCGAGATCTGCATAGAGATGTCTGATTTCATATCACTGGAATCCAACTAAGAAAGAAATTGAAGATTGGTTGGATAAGAAGATTCACTAGTTTGCGGCACATGAGAATAGGAATCTGTGACTATCAAAGGAAAATTGCTTAGACTACTACTTGTACACAAAAATCCATGAAAGTTTCTTCGCATCTTCCCCTATTGAGCTGTACGAGTGGATCGCGAAGCTAGAAAATAGCTAAGGAAGGTGGAAACTTGATAATCCTTTTGCGTGGACTCCAGAATTGGTGTGCAGATTGGAAGAATTAGAGGATAAGATCGTGCATGTTGTTGATCACTGGCTTGATCGAATTATAGGAGGATTCATTACTGAGTTCATAGTAGATACTTCAGTCAGCTATAGCAAGGCAGAGTGACGCTTCCTCAAAGGACCGCGAGGTAAGTATGTTAAGTCTCTGAACACTTGGATTAAAATTCTACTGTGTGAAAAAAGGATTATGTGAATACATTGATGTCTAGGTCTATGCGAAGTGGGAGAATTTACAGAAATGAGGGCAGTGCAGAACTAAAAATTAGCCCCTTGATTTCACCTTTGCGAGGGGATGAGGAAGAGTTTGTGAAGGTATCACCAATAAGTGCGATCAATTTGATAAGGTAGGATTTCGCGCATACCACCCCCACCAACACAACCACCAGTTTCACCTTCTTCACCCCCATCTTCGCCCATACCACCTTCGCCACCACCACTAGTCAATATGGTAAGCATGATAAAGTTACCAATGTTCAAGGGAGTAGGAAATGAAGATGCGAACCAGTTTTGGTTTGTAATAAAATCTATATGGGAAGCACAGGGAGTTACGGATGACAATATAAAGAAAGAAATTTTGGTCAACACTCTGCAGAATCGCATGCTAACCTAGTATATTAAGTATTCTAATGACAATCTGAATGCGGGGATTATAGACATCCAAACTACGCTGAATAGAGAATTTAGTAGGTCGAAGTCAAAGGCATAGTCAATCATTAGGTTCAAGGAGATCATAATGTTAACAGGAAAGACTCCTTGGGAGTTGGATCAGAGACTGAAGTGCACAATTCAAGAAGCTAATATGACCTTGACAGATGGACAACACCATGAATGGTTTGTAGCATTTCTAACGCCGCATTTAAGGAACGCGTTGTCACAACAAAGGCTAACAACTCAGGTCGAGGCCTTGGGGATCACAATGAAGCTACATGAAACGTCGATATAGGATCCTAACCTGGGATTTTAGCAGATCCACGTGCAGTTGAAAAACCTGTGTCTTGAGATGCAGATTCTTAAACAGGACAGGACAAATCGCTCGGAAGTGTGCGAAGAGGTATGGTGCATAAAGTGCAAGGGTTAGGGACATGACAAGGACCTTACCGGTGTTTGCAAATTACCTTGTGGGAGGAGGGACGATGCCATTAAGACTGGAGGCATAAATATAACCTAGCATGACGTCTACGTTGTGGTGCTCAATTTGTCAAATAAGGGGAAAGCATGCTATGGAAAGCTACCATATATTGCAAACGTACACACAGAATTCACAACAGTTGTTCTGTAATTTATGTAGATTAGTGGGACATGATGAGAGCACCTATAGAAGCTATGAATTGAGGATGGATAAGACTCCCACCTACTAAGTTCAGGATGAGATAAGGCCCCTTGACAAGAACACAGGGATGGCGCGAACTGGATTTCAGGGGCGCGGACGTGGCCGAGGTGGAGGAGGACCTGGAAGAGGTTGTAGATAGCTGATATGTTACAATTGAGGGCCAAGACATTATGTCCGTGATTGTGTTAATCCAATGCGCCCATCATGTCTGTATTATACATTGTTTGATCATGAGATAGAGGATTGTCCCACATTGATAACAAAGCTATGTGACAAGGGAGCACTCCAACCTCCCCCAACTCAGAACTTGCAAATGATGAGGTGAGCCGTATGAGGAAGACCCCAACATGAACAATGTGCTTCGAAGTGGAATTATGATAGCAGATGATACAGGCAAGCAACTTAAAGATAGTACTTGGGTTTGCAAGGCTTCGATGAAAGAACTAGAGTTTGATTTGGAGCGTGCTAAAGAAACCTTCATGGAAGCTAGAAAGAGCTTTGTAAATGCCTCCACTTCAGGAAGCATGTATGAAGTTTCTGTGTGACAGCAAGGCTTTAAAGGGATTGTAGGAACTCATTAACTAATGTGCTGGGACCATGCTAGGAGAACCGCATGTAGTCCAGAAGATGGGAAAGTACACAACGAGGATGGGAAGAGAAATGAGATTGACCGTGTAGATTGGAGAATTTGAGATGGACGAAGTGATTCCAGATTTAGGATTGGATGCGAACGTTCTGCTGAATCATACATGGGAGTGCATGTGAAGGCCTATGCTACAATGGTCTCCTATCCAACTATAAATGGTGAACCAACAAAAGATCCTACATATGGGAAGATTGTAGGGAATCACCGTGGATATTGAAGGACAAAATGCACTAGCAGATTTTGAAGTGATAGAGATTGTTGATGACAACAATCCCTACCCTACACTCTTAGGAATAAATTAGGCCACTGAAATGAACGTGGTGATAAATATGAATAAGCATAAGATGATTTTGGAGAAAAAGTCTCTTTGAGTAGTTGTATCTTTGGACCCTGCGGAAGGATCACGCTACACGGAGCCAATGTGTGACTATGAAATCGACGATGACTTAGATTGCATCTACAAGATAACCGAGCGAGAACAGGACTGGGTAAATCCCATCGCAGATGGATGAATCTCATTGGAGTGCGAAAGCTCTTGTACGTCAAATTCGGATGAAGAGATAGAACGATGAAATAACCAGTTACATGAGGTAACCACGCTGAATTGAAACATGATGACAAGATCATTGCATTGTGTATCAATGGAAGTGAGGGATCTACCTATGTATGATGGGTTAAGTGAGGTAGATGACTTCCTAAAAATATTTTCAAGAGAGGTGTCAGAACAACAATTTTTCAAGGATTTGAAATGGGTACTATGTGCTATGCCCATGAGGTGGTGGGGTATGCACCAAGGAAGCTTTGAGGACTGGTGCAAATGCAAGAGAATGATGGGCATGCATTTTGGGAAGACTTATATGCATCGAAAAGACAAGTATGATGGATGGGTTGATCTGTGTATGCATCTATCCAGGTGGGTACAGGCATATAGTAAACAACCTGCGCGGATGCACATAGACTTTGCGTTCGAAAACATGGTCAATAATCAGATGTTGGCTAGGGAATTGTGCGAACGATCCCCCTAGTTGGGATGATGAAGTTTGGAAAGAACGTGCATACAGAAGGTTAGCCACGCAGAAGCGTTTAACAGAGTGTGCGAAGCACTGAACAAGGTACATCATGCACAATGAAGTGATTAGGACCTATGCATACCAGCAGATCTATGGGCTTATAGGACAATGTGCAAGAAAATGATGGGGCAAACACCATCTACGTTGGCCTATGGAGTAAACAATGTAGTTCCAATAGCGCGCAGTAAGCATCCTCTGCACATAGCAGCACCAATAGATATGACAGTTCATGAAGCCTTGGAAGAAGGGATCGTGTAGCTGAATGACACAGAATGCTTGGGACCTGAGGAAGAAATCTGACAAGGTGATATTAGGCTCCAAGAACTTATGAAAGAACGGTTGTGATTAAGGGAGAAAAGTGCTCTGGTGGAAACAGATGTCAAGAAGATTCAGGAAGAAATAATGAAGGATTTTCTCAATAATAAAATCAGGATGGTAAAAAATGGTGCACACGATTATGGTGATGAATTTGGGAACTATTGCCAAGAGTTGATTAGCCTGATGCCTTCGATTAGGCCACATATTGTGAAAGGGATCACCCATGGTGGCGCGCTGCAGATGGTAAAGTACGCGACACAACCAGTAACAATAGAAGGTGCATGCTTTTAGGAAAAGTGATGGATGACTGGTTGAAACCCTATATAGGTGGTGTGACCACCTAACTAGCCACTGGAAGTATAGTCTTAGTGCTCCAAGTAGTTGAAAGGAGGCACAAGACTATAAACTACTCTACCTGGGAGTTGCGTGATGTTGGGGTTGCGCGCAGGAGGAAAGTGTCACAAGGTCCACGACCGTGCAAGGGGGAATGTGCCGCCTCACGGGTTGGTTGAAAAGTGACCATTGTAGTCACTATTCATGATGTGATGCTTGACTTGAGACCAAATGGAGTAGGCAACAGGCCTTTAGGACACGCTTTATGGGCAATATTTGGGAAAATCTGCCACTAAGGGAGCATTAATGAATCAGATTTGGGGGGAATGGTCGAATTCAAATTCAAAAGGTGGTATAAATTACAAAGGGCTACCTTGCAAACAACACTTGGTCATTTGTGAATTGAGCTATTGTGTGCCCTGAGTATCCTGAACCGAGACCTGTTTTTCCTGTACAGAGCGTTGGTTGAGCACCTGAGTGAACGGTTGAGAGATTTCTGGGAAAGCGAGATGGCAGCATTCGAAGAAGCCATGGAAATCACATAGATGACCCCTGAAGAAGCTGCTAGGCCCTGAACATAGAAGATTCCCCTAAAGGCACTGGGATTATTGCGAAAATCCTTAAATCACTGTTCATGTTGAGACCAAAGAAAGATAATCAACCAATGATTCCGGTGTGTGTGTCCCCGCGAAACCCGTTGCGCACCAGATTAATGATGGAGGAAAAAGGGAAAGCGGTTAACCTGGAAACCGACGAGGAGGAAGAAGACCTCATAATTGAAGAAGACAAGGACGAGGAAGTGGAAGAAGAAAATGAGGCTGCGCACCCTCCAACAAAGCTGCCCACATATGTCCCCCCATGGAAGGGGAATGCAAAAGTGCCCAAGGACCTCGATGAGAGAAAGAGCTCTCTCCAGACTCTGCTCCTCCCAGACGACATCATCTTTGAGGGCACGCACCTGGGATGGGTGCTGAACTTGAATTTTGAAGATTGGGATCTTACTGACCACGAGAAATTCCCTCACCTAGAGATCACACAGCTCATGAAGCTGAAGCAAAACACCACAGCAGGAGTTATAGAATTGGAGCCATGAAAGTGGTTACACGAAGTTGAAAAGGCAGGGTTGCTAAACTTGCTTTAGGTGCCCCATTACCATCATGCCCCAGTGACTATCTTCATCATTAGGTAACTCCTCTGCCTGGTGCATGGTGGGTGTTTGTGGCTGGAGGAGCCCATCCCCATCACGGACCACTTAATCCATTGCATTACATAGCTCCCATGTAAAAAGAGGACCCCACAAAAATTTCGAAGGGAAAAAGAAACGATTTGGCCATCGCGAAGGCCATGAAAAAGAAATACAAGCTGGAGAAGAAGAAAAGGGGCTACAACATATCTAGCATCAACAACAAAGAAGTCAAAGTTGCAACCCAGATATTGGCAGGTCAACTCATGCAGAAGTACTACGTAGATGAGGTACCTGCACCGGTGGCGACAATTGCTGAATAGTTTGCAGAAGGAGTCCAGTTTAATTGGTTCGAATTCTTATGCAAAGAGTTCCTGGAGAATCACTGCGAGGCACAGGAATAAGGAAAAACATTCCACTATGCATGGCTTCTGCTGTCCATAGTGCTGGTGGCGGGGTATTGCCGAAGGACAGCGAGTTCCCCATGATTGCAAGGGATCTCCAGGAGGCTGCGAAGTATGCTTTGTTGTGGGCCACTGAGGACGCGTACAAGATTCATGACAATAAGATATTTTGGGTGTTCATGGAGATGAACATCAAAATGGGGATTAACCGCAAGCCGTGGTTATCACCCACTTTTTACAATAGCCTACAAAGTTTTGTAGAATTTAAAGCAGACTTTCATCACATATACCTCAGAGTGCGCAAGGGCCCTGCAAAGAAGTGGAATGAACTGCCATATATAGACATCGATGATGTGATCTTTGATGTGCTTGAGACGTGGACGTTGGAGTGGCACACTCCAGACATCTCTGTGCTAGAAAAATCTGCAGTGTAGAAAAGGAAGGAGGAGGAAAAACTGCGTGTGGCGCAGTTGGTAGAAAAGAGATGAAAAGAAGCAACAACAGCAAAAGCACAGGAGGCGGGGGATGTTGCACAAGCAATAGCAAAACAAAAAAAGGTCATAGCAATAGCAGCACAGAAGGAAACAAAGAAGGCGCACGAGGGCCAGAATTTTCCTTCACCTAAGTAGGAGAAAGAAATGTAAACAAAGGAAGAGGAGGGCGGCGCAACCCCACAAACAACATTAACACAATTGAAGCGCTAGTGCCTGAGTGAGTGAACGGGGTCACGCAACAAGGTAAAAGCAACCAAGCTATCTATCGACCTGATCACCCTTACTGAGGGGGATCTGCACAATATAGGCGACAGGGTGTGCGATGTCACCACAGAGGCTCTCCAAAACTTCGTGGTGGAGAATCAATTTGTGTTGGGGGCCCTTCGAGTACAACTTCAGGAGTTGCAGGTGCGCGCTCCTCAGGTTGGTACCCTTTCGACCAGCCTCACAGTAGGAACAACCATAGCTGAGGAGATGTTGTATGGTCATACAACCAACACCATAGTGCTACCAGAAGGGGCACTGGTTATAGCAAATGAGGTCAACTAGCCTATGGTTAGTACACTCAAGAGGATAGGGATCAACATGGTTGCTCTCCCGTGGGAGACACTCTATGTTCTGCAGGATGGGATTACTATAGAACTATGGGCTAGGGAGAGCCGTACATTGTAGGTGCTTAGTGAGCAGAAGATCAACATGGAACAATTGAGCTTGCAGCGTGAGGAGGTCGTGTCTTAGAATTGGCAGATGGTGCAATTACTTGACGCAACCTGTCAGATGGTCCCTGAGCTGGCCATCCCAGCAGAAGCACCAGCAGAGGCGTGCATCCAGAGATTAGCAACAGGGGTGGACAAGGCACGAGAAGAAATTGCCAAGGTTCAGTTGGAGTTGAACCTTCAGATAGCAGAGCTGTGGTTGAAGGCATAGTTGTCCACTCTTCTAGAAGTAAGGGAACAACACAACAATGTTATTACATCAGGAATGGAGGAGATCAATAGTGTAGTAAGGGACTGCGCTAGAATGTTGGAAGAATCATTTGAGGTCCTCAACAATGTGCAGGAAGACCCGAAAATCCAGTGCTTAGAGACAAAGGCACATGAGCTCCAAAAGCAGTATGACAGCGTCAAAGGGACCACGCAAATGGTGGCCCTCACTCAGAGTCTCATGCAAATGTAATAGAGTAGTTTTGAAGGCACGTGTTCAACCTTGGATCGATGAGACCTTCATCATCACAACAACAATTGAAGGCAAGCTCGTGTAGATGTAGGGGACGTAGGAACAGATCCAGGGAAGCAGTTCTGACACTATGGTTTCAGAACAACGAGTCCAAGAGATTCAACAAGAAGTCATTAAGTGCATTGCTAACCTTGCACACATCTGAGCAGAGTTAGAAGGTCTCCACGTGAAGATCTCTAACTCGAGGGCGAGTCATGATGTTTTTCTTGGGGGTCTGTTGAGCATGGAATCCCCCCAAGGCATGTTTTAAGGCTTAAAACCCAAGTTTTGACTGAGTCCATTGTAAATACTCCGCAAATTAAGGGTGTGGAGCACGAAGTTGTAATAGAGTCATAGGGTTGTATGCCCTTGTTTTTGTAATGTAATGTCAGTTTGAAGGATCTACCCATGGTCCACAGAGCATGGAATTGTATAAATAGAGTGAGGTTGTAAGTGTAGAAGGAATTAAATAAAAATCATGAATGAATATAAGGAATTGATGAAGTATTGAGTCGAAGTGTAGAGTTGTGTCTTCGGGTCGTAGAGTAGGAGGAGGCTCTTCAACTGAGTGCACAAAGGCCTAGTAGTATGCAACTGAGTGCACAGACCCCTGCAGCTGAGTGCGTAGGGAAGGTAAAGTCTGTAACCTTTGGAAGCATTAATAAAGATATCTTTTACCATATTTTTGTGTATCTTTTCCTATCTTATGCATTATTCGGTATGAATTGCAACTTTACTATTTGTTTACTAGACAAACTTATATAAATGTGCCGAGTAAGCAAATATAATACAAGGTATTTGTTTATGCGAACATAAATAAATGTTGTAAGAAGATAAGTAAGATCTATGATGTGATTTGGGGAAATAGTGCAGATCGTTGCTCCAGTAGCACGAAAACCCCACAACCCTTGTTTAGGGTTGTGCGAAGGCAAGTATATCAAGGTGCAAAGGTCCTGCAGGTCATGTAAGTGTGTAGAGTAACCTGTACGTAGTTATTCACAGTTGGACCTAATCAACCCCTCAAACATCTTAAGGGTGTGGAAACCTGGTTCCAGTACCCCGCCATACTTCTTCAGGTGAAACCTCAATCCACACTCTGCAAACTATTGCTGAAAGGGCCAATAGTACAGGGATTTGTTTGGCTAATTAACTTTGAACCTGGGTCAGGCCCTAATAAACCAACAAGATCTACATAAAAAAAAAAACCCTCATAGGGAAGTTTGGTGGTAGTAAAATGTTAAAGGACACAATGAATGGTTTGTTGTAGTATCAGTGAAATCCATTTATATGATGCATACCTTCATTTAATTTTCTAACTAGGGGATGTTTTAGTTTTACTTTTCAGGAATCTATGAATGTTGAAAATATTTGGGAGCAGTATGGTTTTGGGGGTATTCTTATCTATCCAGTAAACCATGGCATCCCATCTTTCACTATTAGGTAGAGACTCTTTCCCTATTAGTTAGAGAAAATATTTACTGCCTTGGTGTGGGTGAAATTCTTGGGTTTTCCCTTTGAATTTTGGACAATGTATTTTCTCTTTGGGTTGGCAATTCAGCTCAGGGAAAAAAATCAAGATGGATGAATTATTCACTTTTAGCCAAATTTGAATCATGGCAAGACTATTGATTGAACTTGTTACTAGAGAGGGCCTCCGTGATAGTATTGAATTAGAGTTAAGGCATATTGTTCATTCACAAATTTTAGATTACCAAAAGCTTCCCTTTCAATATGTTTGATGTTGCAATCATGGTCACTTTGCACTAAAATGTACAAAGAACTTTACTTCACAAGTTTGGAGAAGGAAGAGGACTTCCTCTCCTCGAATCCCAAGTGCATGGATAACAAGGCATTTAATTCATGATGATGGTTTGGGGGTGATCACTCATGACGAAAACATGAGATAATATACATATTTGATTAGTGAAAAATGATAGTAAAGAATTAAGTTTTTATGGGAAGTAAGACTATCAAGTTCTAGGAAGAGGGCATTTGGCATCGAGTGTCACATAAGAAAATATATAGATTCCTAATTTAATTGAAAATGAGATGCAAATGGAAGGAGAGGGAATGGTGGTACCTAGCACACCTAAGGCAAGGAAGAATGTTGGGAGGGTCAAAATCTGCAAAACTAAAGGTATGCCCACTTCTCATTTGTTGGACTCCAAAACATTTATAGTGACCTATATTAGTTGATGAGATGAAGAATATAATTTTGGGTAAGGGAAAGAGTTCTAGCCCTAAAAAAATATTTCCCCACTCAAAATTGAACTTAGGTCCCTTAAATAAACCCTCCGTTCTTAAGGCATTATGGAAACCATTATCACTTAAAGAGGAAAGTGATGAAACCATCAGTGGTGGAAATAAATTTGTCACATCTTAGAGAGGATATGAACATTATCAACTTAGGTTAATGAAACCTCCAATATAGGAGAAAATTCTATGGGGTGGGTTGAGTCTACCTAAGAACAAAGATGAATATGGTATTTTAAGTCACAAGTCATACCTACAACATAGACATAAAGGGATTTATTAGAAGTGCAACAAGAGAAATAATCCTTGATATCAAGGTTCTTTATGCATTTAAGCACCAAAAATGGGGCTAAAGAATGATCATATATTTATAAAACTAGATGGTTGGATAATTTAGCCAAGCTCTTACATACATTAGTAGATAGGATGAAGCCTAATATAATCCTCTAACAAGATGATGATTGTAGGGTGGGGACGCTCACTAATTGATGTCTTGATGAATTAATTTTTGGGATGTAATTTTTCTTGCATTAATTATTTGGGGATGTCTAGAGGGCTCATAATAGGGTGGAACTCTTCACTGACCTATTTAAACTCCTTTTCTATCTACGTAGGGATTTGCACAAATTTCATAAGAAAAAGGCTTAGATTTTTCCTCACAATGATGAATGTCTAGAATCCATTTGAGGATAAACATCAATTCTTGGATCAAATTTTTTCTCTAAGTCTTATGGATGCAAGGCAGATTTTTATCGATGAGGACCTAGATTTTACAAACTTTTTGATAAAGATTGTGGGATTTTTGCCAAGGTGGTGGAATAAATTTTTACTTTGTACATTAGTTAGAGGATAAAGGCCTAATATATATGGATCTAGTAACTCTTAGGCCCACTTGGATAAATAATAGAGAAGGAAGAGATAATGTTTCTCAAAGACTTTCTCAATTCTTAGTCTCAGAAAACATATTGCAACCAGTTGATAGATATAGAATCTAGGTGGAGACAAGTGGGTTTTCATGTCATTGTCTTATACTCATCAATTTAGATCAATCTAAAGATAATCTCATAAACCTCCTAAAATTAAACTCTATTTGGTTAGCAATTGATGAGTTTCAAGAGTTGAAAGGAAGTAATTGGACTCATTATAACATCAATCTCTAATTATCTGGTCTTCCTAACAAGTTAAAGAAAAAGGTGGTCCCTTGGAAAGTAGAATGACATAAGTCTAGAGACAATATTCTTTGTGATGTTGATAAGGAGATATCCATTATAGCCTTAAAAACAACCCCTATGTGCCTTATACGATCCACTCATAGCAAACACTAGAACAATACATCATCTTCATTTATCAACATGTTTTTGAGCATGATCATGACCATCATTAATAGTAGAGTGAAACCAATCGCAATTTGTACCACTTACAACACACAACGGTTGTGGGTTGCAATATTGCTAGACTACAATCACCCTCTTAGCCTAAAAAATTAACAATCCTAAGGAGAATCACTTTGATATTTGATTCATGCCTCATACGCATCATTACTAAAATGGCCTACCATCTCCAGTTTCCCCCAATTCACTGAAGCATTCAACCACATCCATCAATTCCAAATCAACCTCTCCTTCATCCATATAGTGAAGGCCATACAAAGGGAAATTGAAGGAAAATTTAGAGTAAACTAATGTTGTTAAATTTTAGAGAGAGGCTCAAGGAAAAACTAGGGAAAGGAATTGTAGGATATTTATTCTAGGATTGAGGTATACTTACACATTTATTGCATTGTGTATTTCATTAATATAATGGATTTGTGTTGTCTTCCACTCCTTTAATTATTGTTCACGTTTGTGCATTTTATCTCATGCTTCTAATTTCAATGGTTTGTGTACATGCTTATTTCCTTTTGATTATATTTAGAAGGTTGGGGTTATTTGTTGCTAACAATTTATCTTTTCAAGTATTCAAAAAACATTATTTATCTTATTATGTGTAGGAAATAAGCCATAGGATATGGAGGTTAGGTCTTTGGAGTTGTGTTAGTTGAGGATATGAAAGGATGGCCTATGATAAAATGGTGAACCCCTAAATGCTTTCTCTTTCCATTTATGTTCTAGTAGATTTTTTACTTGAATTTCATTTTTATTTCCACATAGTGTTCTACCACCAGTTTTCCTTGGGTTACATGGAAACATGAGGGAGGACTCACCTGTATGAAAGTCGGATTTTCTCCATATTATATTTGGAGACTCCTACACATTATTATTTGGAAGATTTACATTACTCAAGTTCTCATGCTCACCACTCAATTGTTATTCTCTATCATCCTAGTTATAACCTTTGTAGTTTCACTTGTTTTTTTGCCTCCATTTACACCATTTTAAGAGAAATGTTTTGATGAGTGGTCTTGCCTTAACCCACACCATCTTTCACTTGGCCTATAGAATAGCCCTATTCACCTAGCTAACACAAGTGTCATGACCAAGAGTCAACCTAAATGGAGGTAACCAGAGTATTGACATATCGGGCCACTAGAAGGATGTATGAGATGTATTATGGAGAATCCCTAGTATGGTACAGTCACGGTGTAATAAATAACAGACAAAAAGAATTCCCCTTTCACTTGATGTTATCAGCTTGTTAACTTGTAACAACCCCAGGTTAAAGTTTCATGTAATAAAGGATAATAAAAGAAAAATAAGACCAAGGCCATGGAATACGTATTCCAAGTTGAATGTTAGGCAAACACTTTAGTGGGTATCATTTGTGGTTCAATAATGGCTATGGAAATTGGCAAAGGAAAAGAGGAAATAATTGACATTTAATTATGAAAATAAATTAAAATAGGAGAAAAGGAAGGTGAAGGGACACAAATATGCATGCAAGGGAAATTAGAGAAAAATGAAGGAAAGTGAAATAAAAAAGAGACATCAATGATAAAAAGGCATTAGAGAATCAGTTCACAACGTTTGAAAGATGTTGGTTTAGCTTTTGTCTATGTATATTTTGACTCTCTTACACTCTAGCACACTTAGAGAATTCTTTGAGCACTTAGCATTCACATGAATTATAGAAGGGAAAGAAAGCAAGCAAATGAAATTGAAGGAAATCAAGGAGAATGTTGGATAAAGAACTTTAGTAGGAAAGTTTTGCATGTAATAGGTTGCATGTGTTATTTACCTATTGGAATGTGAATGCATGGTACATTCTTTTGTTTATTCAGTTCATTTTTTAATCATCTGCATGGGTTTTTCCTAGTTTGACAGTGTTTATAACCTTTCCTTTCCATTTCCTAAATAGACATGATGTGATGGGATTCATTCTTGGTTGAGATTTGTATTGTCAAAAGGTTTTTGATTTGGGTGAGGTGGTCTCAGGAAAATCCCAAGGGTTGGGAGTGGAGATGGATTTCTTTGGGAAGCCCTCAACAGGTGGGTTGAGACAAGAAAAATTCTCAAGGTATGGTGAAGGAATTCTAAGGCATCCAAGCTTGGTGTGGTTTTGTGATCTCTAGACCGGTTTAGGTGAGATCAAGGTAGCTTGAGGGTGGAGGTGCTTTAACCTCTAGAGTCCCTGTTCAATTATGTCTTGGTCTATCCCATGAGATCCCACATTCATTCTTGGAATATTTCATAGGGGTGATTGGCTGAAAGAAATATTTGGTTAATCCTAATCTATGGTCGAGTGCTATGTGGAAGTCCCTGACATAGTTGGCTTTTACATATGTTAATAAGAGTTATTTTCCTATTGTGATCTATGAGCACTTGTACTTTTTATTATGTGGATTTTATGGCTGATTTTTAATGGTTTATATTATGGTTATGTGTTGGCTATAAGCTTGGTTGTATGATGTTCTCTGGTTATGGGTCTCTTCCATGATTTGTTAAGTTATTGAATGGTTGTTGAATGCATGGGCTAAGAAGTCTTGTTGCAGCTAGCTAGAGAGGGAATTAATTATTCTTAATGATTTTTAGATGAGGTTCATAATTTTATGATCATATATGCATTCATTACCTGTAGCTTTCATGTTTACCATATGTTTGACAAAATGTCTATCAAGTACTAGGCATTTTCTGCTCAAGATCTTGTTCAAGTTTTGGATGGTTAGCCTTGTTGTCATGTTACTTATGATTTATAAAGTTACAGGAAATCCTAAGTAGTGGTATAAAGGCTTTCCTAAAAAAGTGGCATAGATCGCATGACCACATGCACAAAATAGGGGAATTTTGATCATAACAGCTTGTAGGCAAGCTTATGGGTTTGGTTGGAGCCTTATAACGACATGCACAAAGTGTCAAGGGTGTGGTTGGGGAGTTTCTCTTGAGAAAAAGAGTTCCATCTCAGGGATCGATCACCTGGGGTGGGTTGCAAGCTTCTAAGTGGTTTGTAGACTTTAAGGGATGGATGTAAGTTGTTAGCTAGTCAGCCCCACTTCCATAACTAGAACCTGTAGGTTGTTCATGTCATAGTAACACTTAGGTCATGTTTACCAAGAGAGCTTATAAAAGTGGGTAAATGTAGCAGAAGTGGTTATGTATTAGTACCAGAGCTTCCAAGTTCAAACACTTGGACCGAATAGGCTAGATGTGTTTGTTATTCATGCATGTGAGTCATATGCATGCATTGTAGTGGTTATGGTTGTCATGTGTAAGTTTTTGGTGTACAGTTTGTGTTATATGCATGATATTGACAGGTTGACATGTTGATGTCATTATATACATATCTATACATGTACAACACATATATATATATATATATATATATATATATATATACTATATATATATATATATATATATATATATATATCGTGTTAATCTGGATTGATTTGTGTAGACGAGATAGTCTACCTTCAACTTCATTAAAGTATGGTTTGATGATGTTTTCTATTCTGTTTATCTAACATGGTATATTTGCAAGAAGAGGTGATCAGAGATGATGAGAAGAATGGTGGATTACAGTTCATGTGACTCTCCTTACAGATCAATTGAGCAGTAAGGAGATGAATATTCTCGTAATATAGAAGATACATTGAGAAGTTTTAAGGCGTAAATCAAAAGCTGCAAGGTAGATAATAACAGGTTGATTGAGACACAAGAAAGGATTGCCAGAGCTCAAGAAAATAAAGTTGAGGTTAATGTAATGATTCTTTAGAGCCTATCATATTTGCAGAGACTAGGACAGCTAAGGATTATTCATGGATAGGAGGAAATTGACTAATGGGGCATATGGTAGTATGTCTCGATCAAGATATATGTTGGATAGAGATGATATAGTTAGAGGTGGCAAATGGTTGGATACACTTGATAGGAGAGATAGTGCTTATGGGTTATATTCTAGTTCTGCTTTTGAGAGGCATCATCATCATCACCACCATCCTCCTTATAGGAGGAGTGAGCAGTATTTTCCAAAGGAATTTAAGAAATTCAAGCCTCCTACGTTTGATGGAGATATGAAGAAACCAGAAGATGCAGAAACATGGCTGCTTGGGATGAAGAAGTTCTTTGAATTGCATGGTTACTCATAGAATATTAAAGCCAAGATAGAAATCTTCAGTCTCAAGGGAAAAGCATATATTTGGTGGGAATATGTGAAGTTTTTTAGAGGCGTCAAGGTAGAGGAGTTGAGATGGTATGATTTTAAAATACTTTTCAGGAAGAAGTAATTTTTAGAGATATATTATGATGGAAAAGCCAAGGAAATATATGAGTTGAAGATGGGTTCTACGATAGATGAAGATTAAATGACCAAATTTTTGGAGTTGTTGAGGTATGTGCCTTACCTCAAGGATGAGAAGCTAAAGTTCCAAAGGTTCACCAATGGATTTCCCTTAGGATTCAGGGATCGGATTGAGAATGACGATCCTTCGTCATTAGAGGAAGTCATCAAGAAGTTGAAGCAATAGTATGAGAAGTAAAAATGAAAGTCTTAGTCTAAGAATGATTGGAACAGGAATGCAAAGGTTGAAGGAAAATGGCCTCAGAAGCAAGGAAGGCCTCAGGATGTAGGTGAGAAATAAAATGTGGCTCCTTACGAGAAGTTTAATGTAGATAAGAAGAGACATGGACCTTAGCCTAGAGAGCAAAAAAATAAAGCTAGTGGCAGAGAACCATTGCAATGTTGGATTTGTACAAATATCATCACAAGAATGATTGTCCATTGTACCAAGGTGGAAGGTCATAGAACTATAGTGCTCGGGAGGCTCAGACAGTTGGAGATGTTGGGAAGAGCATTCTCAGATCTATGTAGCACTTGATAATAGGAAGACAGATCATATCATATCCATTATTGATATGGAGGGTAAGCTTTACGATTGATGTGTTTCCATTTTTATTGATCCTAGATCTATTATAGTTATGTCAGTCTTGATCTAGTGGATAAGTGTGGCTTAAACAAAGAAGTGCATGCAGAATCTTGGTTGGTGTATTTTGCTACAAGGACCAAGGAAAGAGCGCATCACTAGGTGAGAGCTTGTGCATTTGAACTGAACGTTATGCCTACATCAGCAAATATCAATATGATTCCTTTAAGATCATATAGTATTATTTTGGGCATGGATTCGTTGTTTGCTCATAGGACTAAGGTAGATTGTTATGAGAAGGCTATTAAGTGCTTGAATGATGATGGAGAGAAGAGAATCTTGCAGGGGAAGGAGAATATTATATCAGTGAGAATGGTTATAGCTATGCAAGGTAAGTGAAATTGCAAGAAATGGTGTGTATTCTTTGTGTTGGGTTGTGTTATATTCTTTCCATGACTAGCCCACGTAGTAGACTGGGGGGTTAGAGGGGGGCAAAGCCCCCCTTTGTTGCAGCAATTGTGTAGCGAGGGCCGGGGGGGGGTTCACAAGGGGTTTGAGGTGTACCCATAACCCCACTTTATGGGGTTCGGGGTAGTGCCCCAGGAAACTTTGGTTTTGGACCCTATGTTAGGTTGGGTGGACCCACTTATGGTTTTGTGCATGATTTTTTCCCATGTTTTTTGGACACGATGGTTTTCAGTCCATGGTATTGGATGCGATGGTTTTTGGTCCATGGTATTGGATGCTTCAACATGTATAAATATGTATTATAACATTGAAAGGAACATAATGAAAAATCAAGCTGGTAGTCCCAGTTTTTGGATCCAAGGGAAATCTCTATGTATATGTGTTTTATGTGTTATGCTCTCACATTGTTTATTTTTTGTGTTTTAGAATTTGTATGCAGGTAATTTTTGTACGGGGTTAAAACCTACATTTGGTATTAGAGCTAATTTTGGCTTCAAGGGGATGCCTTTGTTGCTGAGGGGTTTCACTTGGGCCTGTGGTAGACCCTGTTCAGTGGGAGATCTGGGAGATTGATTCTAGTGGTGAAAGAAGATGGCGAGCAATGGAAAGATAGAGATCAAGAAATTTTATGGTCAGATTTTTGAGTTGTGGAAACTCAAGATGGAGGATATATTGGTGGATAAAGACCAGTGGATTGTGGTAGATCCAGGTACTAAACCAACGAGAGTTTCTGATGAAGAATGGAAGAACTTGGATCGAAAGGCAAAGAGCACAATTCGATTATGTGTCTCATATTCAGTATTGTTGAATGTATCAAAGGAAGCTATAACAAAGACTTTGTGGGACAAGTTAGGGACTCTATACCAATCTAAGTCTCTAGTGAATAAACTATTCCTACAGAAAAAGCTATATAACCCAAGGATGAAAGATGGAGACTCGGTGACAGAGCCTCTGAATGCATTCAATACTATGGTAAGTCAGTTAGCATCTGTTGATATTAAAATTTTACAGCATCTGTTGATATTAAAATTTTACATGAAGATAAGTGCATCAGTTTGTTGTGTTCTCTACCAAATTCATGGGACAGTCTGGTTATTGCAATAGGTAGCAACAACTGCCTTACAGCTTGATGAAATAGTCTCATCCTTGCTGATAGAGGAGATGAGACAGAAAAATATCGAGAGCCAGAATGGTGATGCCTTGTCTGTATGAGGACGGTCCCAAAACAAAAACAAAAATGAGTCATCGAGTGGGAGATCTAAATCTCCAGGAAAACCTATAAAGGTGGTGTACTAGAAATGCGAAAAGGAAGGGCACTACAAAAGGGACTGTAAATCTAAAGCTCCTGATAAAGGAAAAGGATTTGATGATGCTCCTCCTGCAGAGGCAAAAACCACCTCAGATGAAAGTGGAGATGTGTACTTGGCTTATTCAAGTACACATGTAGATCATGAGGCATGGTTGATTGACTTAGGTGCATCCTTTCATTTCACTCCCCATAGAGAGTGGTTCTCCGAGTATGAGAAATATGATGGTCGTGATGTCTTCTTGGGGTATGTCAGGAAGGCTAGAATCATTGGTCGTGGAAAAATAAAGTTGAAGCTGCAAGGTGAAATGGTTAGAACACTTCCAGGGGTTCTGCATATTCCTGCATTAGCCAGAAATTTGATTTCTATTAGCAAGTTGGATGATGCAGGTGTAAAAACAGTGTTCGAGAAGGATACTTGCAAGATGGTTTGGGAAGCACTGGTATTGATGCAGGGAGTATGAATTGGAACTCTGTACAAGCTGCAAAGTAGCACGGTTGTTGATGGGTGCAATAGTTTGGTGGTTCCTGAAAGTGGAGCAAAAAATCTAGTGGTCTCTGGAGAGAAGACCATGCTATGGCATCAAAGGCTTGGACATATTGGAGGGAAGGTCCTTCGAATACTTCATGGTAAAGATACTTCATGGTAAAGGTTGGTAGAAGGTATGAGTAATAGCTCTCTGGATTTTGATTTCTGTGAAAATTGTGTATATGGGAAGTAGAATCGGGTGAGTTTCCCCTCT